>OX608078.1:9376311-9636163 GCA_951509765.1 Sphenella marginata
TTTGGAAAAGGCTTGGACTCCTCTCTATTCAGCCGTACTCTCAGTAATAGCTGTGTCTCCGCATTACTAAGATTTTCACTAAAAATTTAAAAAATAATTATTTTTACAATTATTATTAACATAATTTAACTAAATTTCAGTACAAAAATTAAAATAAAACAGTTTTCCACTTACTTTTCGTCAGACATCGTTAAATCATGATCAAAAGCAACTAAAATTTCTTTGATGCGAGTGATGAGCGACTCTTGATAGAATTGTTGCATTTTAGAACGCTTGATTATTGCAGTGCTGCCATATTGGCATTTCTGAACGTTCTGCTTGTGATGCAATTGCAGTTTGCGCGTCTTGATGCATTTACGAACACAGCCCTATTTAGAGGTATAATGTACGCATTGAAGGCGTGAATATAATAATTTTCAGCTGCATCACCGGGAGGGGCTTGTTGCAATCATTCAACTACATCTTGGACATCAATATAGTAACATGATATCGAGAAGTACCCTTCTTTATCATATCGTTCCCCATGCAGGGATTTTTACTCCTATAATCAGCAAGTAATGGTAAGTGGGTATAGTGCATTACCAAAGTTATTCTTAAAAAAAAAACAACATTTCGTACTAATCGCTGAGTACTTTAGAAAGTTTTCTCTGTTTAGTATTTTAATACTTTGGTTCGTGCATTCTGCAATACGAATCTTTTTGTATGGACATTTAATACCTTGGTTCGAAAATGATTTCCTTGTTAAAAGTTGTCCAACAACTTTTTGGTATTTATTCCGATCAGTTCTTGGTTTTCGGATCTAAGATGATGTGGACGAATAAAACTAAATTATTCCAACGTTTTGCTAATCTTTTCAACATCGTCAGGGGAATCGATTTAGTCTTGTTTACATCCAACTTCAATTATTGCCGATTTGTTGATCCTCAATATTCTCCAACGAATCTAGTCCCTCGTCGTCGTAATCGCAAGGAATAAAACCGCTGATGTTTAGCGTTTGAAAGCAATTGAATTTTTATTTAATGTTAGTTTCTTTAATAGTAAAAATTCTTATTCTACATACACTAAACTTACAAACTACTTATACGTGTAAACTATAATACTTTCTTAGAAACTATTCATGTATGTATATCAAATATGCCAAATAAGCATATCGCACACTAAATCAAAAAGAGTCACAACTCAAAATCCGAGTAACTTTCAGTTAATTGCTTCTGGATCGCACAAAAGTGATTTGATTTTTAAAAACTTGACATCACTGTGCTCACTGTGCACTTTAAAATTTGAGTTGTGACTGTTTTTGATTTAGGGTGCGATATGTGAATCAGCGTCAACTCAAATGTCGATCACCCGTTGTGAGGGTTGTGACTCTTAAGTGGGTCATATGTTTAATATTTCTGTGGTCGAATTTTGTCAATGCACATGCATTAGGGTGCGTGAAATATTTATACTACATCTCCCTTTTTTTTTAAATAGACATACATATATACATAATTGCATTCAGTTATGTATGTCTATTTAGGGAGCCTTATATGCATATGGGTCAATATTTTACAAGTCGTACACCTTTTAGGATTTCATAATTTTGATTTAGCTCAAACTTTTTTTCTAATTTGTTTCCAAGAAATTAGTAAACACCTATATCAGGATTTCGTCGAAAAAAAATTTCTTTCAGAGATATGCATATTTTTAAATACAACGGTTAAGCAAATTTAAGCAAATTTAAGCAAACTTGTCCACATTCAAAATTCTATAACTTTGGCTGTAGTAGTCGTATCTTACTAATTTTTGTCTTATTTTGAAGGTAACAATATTTTCTTTATAACTGCGTTTAAGAAATATTAAATTTTACAAAATCAAATTGTTTTTTTTAAGTAAATTTTCTTAAAACAATTATTAAAAACATGTCCAACGAATATTTTTGAAAAAATATATATAATATGAGCTGACCTTTCATCTAAAAGAATACATTTTTTCCAGGATGGAGACTTTTGCACTCGCACTCCTGCGATCCTCAAGCCGTAATGCATCTCTGCACTGTGTTCGCAAAAGTTCGTCATGTCTCCCGACATTACTGTCAAAGGAAGCATCCCTGCTTTCCTTCGAACTTCCAGTGTTGCGAACCCTATAAAAGCGCTGAGCGCATATGAATTCACTCTCTTTCATTTTTCATCGCCACCTGGATTATCATCAATCAACCGAGGTAAAGTGTATCGACGAGGGATCTACAACACCGCAATCAACGCATAACGTACCTCTCGAATATTTTGTATTAAATTGTTGAATTAATTAACGTAACGTAAAACTTGAATTCCATTACATTTAATTACTCATATATCATAAGCAAATAATTTGTACATTGAAGTACCAAAGAATTGAATTAAATTATTGTTAGTAATTTTAAGTTGCCAATAGAAATTCGTCTTTCATTTGTTAGTGCATTCTCTCATTTGTATTTACCACCAAATACAAACCAAGTGAAACTCCCTTCACTTCCCTTCATTTTTCCCTCAATATTGAACATGGTCCCTACAAGCCAAATTTGACGGCATTGGAACGCACCTAAATAATCATAGAAAAAATCTATTGGCAACGCGACCATCTTCGAATAGATTGCAACTCTGATTATCTACCCTTTTGCGCTGCCTGCGCATTGCATTTTCAACAACGATCGCGAACGGCAGCATATCAGCAGCAACAAGTGTAACAACGAAAAAAGAAAAAAAGCTCAAAAAGTAATTTTTGCGCAAAACCAAAAAACGCGGAAAGTAAAAGTTTAAAATCGTTTAAGAAAAGTAAAGTAATAAAGTAAAAAACAGTTCAGTTAAGTGAAAAAATTCAAAGTTTACACAAAGTTGCCGCTGCCCAACGTGGGATTTTCAGCAAGCAAATCACCGAGCCACGAATAAAGTTTCGTTTCCAGCTTTCACCGGTGGAGTCACCTTTAGCCAGCATATACAAAAGGAATTGGAACCACCAGCACTCAAACCGGTGGAGTCACCTATAGCCGGTACTGAATCCTGCCTAGAAGTGTGGGCCAACGAGGGACTGTACCCCAAAAAAAACCCAAGGTGAGTACCCCCATCTCATGTAAGTGCCGTTATATTTTCATATAATTTTCATAACCGTTCCTCTAACGGGATTCATATATGTAAACCTATATATGTATGTACATATATGCATACAAAATTCTTGTTGTGCCAAAAAAAATTCCGTTTTGGTTAATTAAGCAGTCGGTTCTTTCTAACCCACAGGGTATGCATATATCTACATAACTTTCATAAACGACACTATTTCACCCGGCTTGATTTTCGAATAAATCTATTTCACTCTATCTCTCTGTTTATATGCCAGTTGTGCCGGTAAGCAATCTCTTGGCTACCTTTTCTTTCATGGTCAAGTGTTTAAAAATTTGCATTTGTAGCTCTCGACACATTAAGTTTTCAATTGTTTCATAAAAAAGCAAATTTCTTGTCCATGTTATTTCTAACCATCCCTTTTCTGCAATCATATACCTACATATTTACATATGTGAAAAAAGTGGAAAAAAGCAAACAAGTGGAAAAAGCAAAAGTGACAAAAGGATAGGTGATTTTATATCCTAATACAGTATACTTATGGTAAATTTTCAAAAAATTTGTCTACCTTTCAAACTTTCTTTACCAACTTTCTGCAAAGTTGGAATTTAGTCGTATGTACATATGCGCATAAATACACTTGTGAATCGAGCTGTGTTATTGTCAATTCGCTGCCCAACTTGTTGTTGGCGCAGACATAGAGTTTTCTCTCTATCCACCCCTACTTTGCTTACAATCACTTCCATATACATACGCTGCTCACGTCAGCGTACATTATTCTTTGTTTTGGTTTGTTTACAACAAACATAGCAAAATTGCAATAGCCATTCCCAGAGGTAAAAAGACATAGGCAACTAGTAGAGAAAAAGTCTCTTATTTGAGTGCAGATATAGGTATTGGTATATACATATATTCATATGTTAAGTATTTTGTCTCGAATTAGTCTACCTAGTAGTAACCCAGTATGCAAATATAGTAAAGTAAAAGTCTTCATATTTGAATACCAATATATCTATTGCTGTCAACATATATTCATATGTTGACTATTTTGTGGCGTAATATTATATCTAGTTACGGAGTAACAAAATTATTTGATAGCAAAATAATTCATATGCAACTATACATGCGGTGATTTTTTCTCGTTTGCATGATTGCTATGACACCAATATCCTGAAATTAGCGATGAACAAAACTAATAGAATTAGAGTGAAAGTTTTTGTGATAATGCTACTTTCGCCATTTATCGAATTAGGTCACGATAGCATACAGGGTGTTTAAATCCTTCTAGTACGGCAATTAATACCTACAAGAAATTTTGCTTCAACTATAACCAGTAGTGCACATAAATATTAAATAAAATTGTGTTTGTTAGACCAAGGTAAGTTTTTTGTTGGGTATTGTCTTTTTTTTGAGCTTTTTTGGTCGTTGATGTTAAAGCAAAAACTTAGTTTTTCTTTTCTGCCTCCGACGCGTTTCGACACTATATTGTGTCCTCTTCAGTGAGTCATTTTATTTATTCTGACAAGAAAACTTAACATTAGTACAATTAACACACAAATAATTTCAGCACAACTTTACCTCACAAAATAGTGACAATATTTTTTGTTGGGTAACATATTTCTACACTATACATACCCTGTAAAAAACGTTGGAGTATGGGAGTACTCCAACATTTATCCTCATTCATACAAAAAGGTGGTCCAATTTATAAGCCCATGTCCGGCGATTGGATCACCTAATCCATATCGGAGCACCCTGCTGAATAGTCTATGGAACACCTACGTGAGAGTACTTTGAAAATGCTGCCAAAAGATTACTCTATAGAGTACTATGCAGTAAAGCGAGAGAGGGAGTATGTGTTCTTTTTGAGGACCACCTACTCCCTCTCTCGCTTTGCTGTTGAATACTCCATAGAGTAATCCGATAGGAGTATTTTAGGAGTACTCTCATGTAGGTGATCTATAGAGTATTCAAAAGCAAAGAAATGGAGTACTCCGAGTCGGATTAGGTGATCCAATTACCGGCCATCGCCATATAAATTGGACCACCTTTTTTATATGAGCGAGGATAAGTGTTGGAGTACTCCGATACTCCTTAGGGAGTACTCTATGGACTATTGTAACATTGAACTCTATAACTAAGGCTAAATAAAACAGCCGTTGATCAGTGTATAGATTCAATTGAATGTTTATTGAAAATGTTCCTTCTTTTATACAAAATCTTACACTAATACATACAAATTATTTACAAACTAAAACATATACAAATGGGTAGCTTACTAATACGTACAAACTAAAATGCATAATTCTAAAATATGCTAAGTCAACATATGACTGCAATAAATATATAAATATGTCAGTCGCATTGACAAACTGACGTTGTGTTCAGTTGGTCATTGCGACTGTCTGTGGCGGTGTCTTTGACCGTCCACACAAGTGTAACAAGATCCTCGTTATGAGCGGCATGTGCACTATTTGTATAAACGCCCGCTGAGTTCAATGTAACTAATTTGGGCAGAATGTTGTTTATATACATTCATATTTGTTTATACATTTTTTATGTGCACATGACAATTAAAGTAAAAGGGCAATGTGTTTATGTAATGCTACACCTTCCCTCTTAAAAAAAAATATATATATATATTTGTAGTCAACTATATATATCTATTTGAACCGCTTGATGTTTGTTTGAAAATTTTAATTGTTTTAGGATCTTGTTACCATTGTTTTGTCACATGTTTTTATTTTATTTCTATTTGTTTGTATACTTTATTTGATACTTGATATTATTTTCTTTTGGCTTGTGCCGTGTATAAGATTGAGTAAATTGGAATGCTTATGGATTTTTTTTTTTTTTGTTATTACTGAATTATTATGACTAAAGTGCATTGCTTATTTTTATTTTTAACGCTACGAGTTTTAAATTGGTTTAAGTCTATTCTTATGAATTACGATTTCTTTTTTGTTTTTGTTACTGTCTCCTATGCTATGTGGAATTAAAGTGTAGTTGTTATTTTTATCAATATTTTTTACTTTATAGTATCCTGTATATCTATTTTCTAACTTATGGGAGGCCTCTTCTCTAACTAATACTAAATCTCCTATGTTAATTTCATTACTATAGCTATTTTTATCGTAATTTACTTTTTGTTTTTCTTTAGCCTCTTGGACTAATTTTCTAGCTCTTTGCTGTGCTATTTGAAGTCTATATTTTACTTCTTTGTCATAAGCTTCGTGATTGTATAATGGGCTGATTTTATTTTCCATTAGGAATTCGTAATTCGGTGGGTTTTTTGCAAATATTAGTTCAAATGGACAATATTGGTGTGTGGTAGATGGTGTTGTATTATAACAATACGCGAAATACATGAGATATTCATCCCAATCGTCTTTGTCACTGGATATGTATGAACGTATGTATTCATTAAATGTCCGATGACTGCGTTCCACAGTACCCAAAGTTTGATGATGATATGGTGTTGAAGTTTTATGTTCAATTTTCAACAATTTACACAGTTCCTGGAATAGGCTATTTTTATATTCTGTGCCCATGTCTGTCAGGATTGTTTTCATTTGTCCATAAATTAGGATGAAATGTTCAAGCACGGGTGCAGTGAAATAACGCCCAAGGAAATAACGCCCATGGACGTTATTTCCCATTCAAAAAGGAAATAACGCCCATGGGCCGTATTTCCTTTTTAAATGGAAATATCGCCCATCTGCAAAAAGAAATATAGCCCATGGCTCTTATTTCCTTTTTAAAAGAGAAATAACGCCCATAGGATTTTACGCGAGCAACACGAACTGTTGATTAGCATTTTTTTCACAAATTACCCTGTGAGAAAAGAGTGGGAAACGTGGCACGCGGAAGTACATCACCGTGGCGGTAGCCACGGCTATGGCACACACCCGGAGTTGGAATGGCGTAGCCCAGGGTTATTTTTTAAAGCGCGGCCGTAGGCCGCCCACGCGGAAAGGTGTCCTGCACATAAAAAACGTGGATGGGGCCCCGAATTGGGGATCTGACCCGGGTCAATTTTCGGTTTTTCACTAATAACTTTTCACAGAAACAAAATATTGCTTTTCCCCCTTCGGATTATAGTTACGGAGGCCCGATCCACGATTTTTAAGTGCAGAACACCCTTCCGCGTAGGCGGCCTTCGGCCGCGCTTTAAAAAATAACCCTGGGCTACGCCATTCCAACTCCGGGTGTGTGCCATAGCCGTGGCTACCGCCACGGGTGATGTCCTTCCGCGTGCCACGTTTCCCACTTTGGTTAACGTGAAATTTGTGTGTAACTATTCAATAAAATACAAAAAGAATTAGAGTATTATTGTTTCATTAAAAAAATGAAAGTAATAATAATAGTGTAATAAGGTCTTAAAGGGCTTATTTCACAAGGCGCTATTGCACCCCGCCTTATAAAAACATAACAAATATGTTAAAATCAGCTTGAATCAGCTTGTTTTAATTCGTTTTTAACGTCCGTGGGCTTTATTTCTCTTCGAAAAAGGAAATAACACCCATCAGCAAAAGGTGATAACACCCATGGGCCTTATTTCCTTTTTGAGTGGGAAATAACGCCCATGGGCGTTATTTCCTTGGGCGTTATTTCACTGCACCTCAAACACGGCTTTAGCGACTGTAATTGCGTGTTTGCTTGGGACCGGAATGGCTACTAAGTATTTAGTTAGGTCGCAAATAATGGTAACTGCATACTCGTTGCCATTTATGGACTTTGGTAGGTCCGACTGTATCTATTTGTACAATATCGAACGCCTTCGGAGGTGTCTCCGTTATTGTCATAGGCTCTTTTATGTGCTTATTTGTTTTATTTTTCTTGCAGTGGATGCAGTTCTTTATGTATTTTCGTATGTCATTTTTCATATTCAGCCAGCTATATTTCTGCTTGATTTTATCTGTCATGCGATTGATTCCTGGGTGGCCACCACTAATAGGATCGTCATGATGTTTATGCAGAATTTCTTTAATTTTCCCGGGATTTGTCACGTATATAACCTCTGGGGTTAGAGCGATTGTTAACTTTTTGAGAACTTTATTACCCATTTCCATAAATTTGCCTACTGCAGTATAATTCTTTTTAAACAATTTGTCCCCTAAGGACAACTGTACTTGTACAAGTCCTAAATTGCCGGCTTCTTTTTCAAGCCTGGTAAAGAATTGTCCTAAGTCAATCTTATCCTCAACAATTAGGTTGCTTGTATCAAAATTGCTACAAATTTTCTTTCCTTTTTTGAAATACAATTTCGGAGGATTGAAAACGAGCTCGACATGTCTTTTTACTTCAAATTTATTTAGCGCTTCATATATTTTGGGGTTCTCTGTATGACTTTCTTTATTCTCAATATTCTTGCTATTCTTTTTAGCTGCTGATCTGGTAGTTATTTTTAATATTTTGCTTGCTTCCACTGACAAGTCTTTCAAATTTGTTATAGTTATGCGGGATAATGCATCCGCTATGTGGTTTTCTTTACCAGCTATGTACTCCACTTCAAAATCGTACTCTTCTAAATCTAGTCTTACTCGTGTCAGCTTTGAGGAAGGACTTTTCATTGAAAATAAGTATGTTAATGGGCGATGGTCGGTTTTAGCTAGGAATTTTCTGCCATATACGTATGGTCTGAAGAAGGTTATGGCCCAATGAATCGCGGCCAATTCTTTTTATACCTAGTAGTGCTTCGCACACAAGGTATATTAACTTCATTGGCCTAACGGTAGTATGTAACGGCATAAACGAATCGAGATAGATATTGACTTATGTATATCAAAATGTTCAGGAGGAAAAGAGAAATTGATTGAGCCATGTCCGTCCGTCCGTCCGTCCGTCTGTGAACACGATAACTTGAGTAAATCTTGAGATATCTCAATGAAACTTTGTATGCAGGTTCCTTTTTACTTATCTCTGAACGCTATTGAAAATAGGCAAAATCGGTTAAAAGTCACGCCCACTTTCTATATATATAATATTTTCGAAAATACAAAAAGAGTGATTATTCAGTACATAATACACCTATAAGGATAAAATTTGGTGTGTACCTTACCGTTAAAGCAAGAAATAAATTTGTGAAGAAATTTTTAAAGAAGGGCGTGGCACCGCCCACTTTTGATTAAGTCAAATTTGGAAATATTATTAATCATAAATCAAAAACCGCTCAAGATAGCAAAATAAAATTCAGCACACATATTTATATTAATACAGGCAATATTTCGAAAAAAAATTAGCGAAATCAGATTAGGTCCACGCCCAATTTAATACGAAAGATTTTGAAAAGGATCATGGATATATTGAATATGCTATAACTTTGCTTAAACTAGCTGTATATCATTTCTATTTCACCTCTAAAGTGTTCGTGGGCAAAGAAAGTCGAAAGCACAAAATTTTTGGAAAATGGGCGTGGCCCCGCCCCTTTATGGGGGATTATTTCACAAAACTTTCCATGCCATAACTCCGGTAAAAATTGATTTATTAAAACGATATTTGAAGAAAGTGTTCAACATATAAAGCTAACTCTTTGCTGGAAAAATAAACAAAATCGGTGAACGGACACGCCCACTTTTTGAACATAGTTCTAAAATATTTCTTCGTAAAATTAAAATCGCGATATTTCCATAATTGTATAAGTTATATAAATAAGATTTTACACACATATTAGCCTTTTTAAACAAAACTAAACTGTAAAAAAATTTTATGGATTTTGGTGAAGTAGGCGTGGCGTCTCCCACTTTTTAGCATAAAAGCTCTGCTATTTTCAAAAGCGATTGGTTGGAATTTCAAGAATGTATTTCAATGAAATTTTGTGAGATGCTTCCCAATAGTATGTAGTATACTCCTGCCAAAAATTACGCAAATCGAATAACAAACAAGCAAGATTTACGGGCAAGTAGTTAACACCCTACTGCCTTTTTTATACCTAGTAGTGCTTCGCACACAAGGTATATTAACTTCATTGGCCTAACGGTAGTATGTAATGGCATAAACGAATCGAGATAGATATTGACTTATATATATCAAAATGTTCAGGAGGAGAAGAGAAATTGATTGAGCCATGTCCGTCCGTCCGTCCGTCTGTGAACACGATAACTTGAGTAAATCTTGAGATATCTCAATGAAACTTTGTATGCAGGTTCCTTTTTACATATCTCTGAACGGTATTGAAAATAGGCAAAATCGGTTAAAAGCCACGCCCACTTTCTATATATATAATATTTTCGAAAATACAAAAAGAGTGATTATTCAGTACATAATACACCTATAAGGATAAAATTTGGTGTGTACCTTACCGTTAAAGCAAAAAATAAATTTGTGAAGAAGTTTTTAAAAAAGGGCGTGGCACCGCCCACTTTTGATTAAGTCAAATTTGGAAATATTATTAATCATAAATCAAAAACCGCTCAAGATAGCAAAATAAAATTCAGCACACATATTTATATTAATACAGGCAATATTTCGAAAAAAAATTAGCGAAATCGGATTAGGTCCACGCCCAATTTTATACGAAAGATTTTGAAAAGGATCATGGATATATTGAATATGCTATAACTTTGCTTAAACTAGCTGTATATCATTTCTATTTCACCTCTAAAGTGTTCGTGGGCAAAGAAAGTCGAAAGCACAAAATTTTTGGAAAATGGGCGTGGCCCCGCCCCTTTATGGGGGATTATTCCACAAAACTTTCCATGCCATAACTCCGGTAAAAATTGATTTATTAAAACGATATTTGAAGAAAGTGTTCAACATATAAAGCTAATTCTTTGCTGAAAAAATAAACAAAATCGGTGAACGGACACGCCCACTTTTTGAACATAGTTCTAAAATATTTCTTCGTAAAATTAAAATCGCGATATTTCCATAATTGTATAAGTTATATAAATAAGATTTTACACACATATTAGCCTTTTTAAACAAAACTAAACTGTAAAAAATGTTTGTGGATTTTGGTGAAGTAGGCGTGGCGCCTCCCACTTTTTAGCATAAAAGCTCTGCTATTTTCAAAAGCGATTGGTTGGAATTTCAAGAATGTATTTCAATGAAATTTTGTGAGATGCTTCCCAATAGTATGTAATATACTCCTGCCAAAAATTACGCAAATCGAATAACAAACAAGCAAGATTTACGGGCAAGTAGTTAACACCCTACTGCCTTTTTTATACCTAGTAGTGCTTCGCACACAAGGTATATTAATTTCATTGGCCTAACGGTAGTATGTAACGGCATAAACGAATCGAGATAGATATTGACTTATATATATCAAAATGTTCAGGAGGAGAAGAGAAATTGATTGAGCCATGTCCGTCCGTCCGTCCGTCCGTCCGTCTGTGAACACGATAACTTGAGTAAATCTTGAGATATCTCAATGAAACTTTGTATGCAGGTTCCTTTTTACATATCTCTGAACGGCATTGAAAATTGGCAAAATCGGTTAAAAGCCACGCCCACTTTCTATATATATAATATTTTCGAAAATACAAAAAGAGTTATTATTCAGTACATAATACACCTATAAGGATAAAATTTGGTGTGTACCTTACCGTTAAAGCAAAAAATAAATTTGTGAAGAAATTTTTAAAAAAGGGCGTGGCACCGCCCACTTTTGATTAAGTCAAATTTGGAAATATTATTAATCATAAATCAAAAACCGCTCAAGATAGCAAAATAAAATTCAGCACACATATTTATATTAATACAGGCAATATTTCGAAAAAAAATTAGCGAAATCGGATTAGGTCCACGCCCAATTTTATACCAAAGATTTTGAAAAGGATCATGGATATATTGAATATGCTATAACTTTGCTTAAACTAGCTGTATATCATTTCTATTTCACCTCTAAAGTGTTCGTGGGCAAAGAAAGTCGAAAGCACAAAATTTTTGGAAAATGGGCGTGGCACCGAACCTTTATGGGGGATAATTCCACAAAACTTTCCATGCCATAACTCCGGTAAAAATTGATTTATTAAAACGATATTTGAAGAAAGTGTTCAACATATAAAGCTAACTCTTTGCTGAAAAAATAAACAAAATCGGTGAACGGACACGCCCACTTTTTGAACATAGTTCTAAAATATTTCTTCGTAAAATTAAAATCGCGATATTTCCATAATTGTATAAGTTATATAAATAAGATTTTACACACATATTAGCCTTTTTAAACAAAACTAAACTGTAAAAAAATTTTGTGGATTTTGGTGAAGTAGGCGTGGCGCCTCCCACTTTTTAGCATAAAAGCTCTGCTATTTTCAAAAGCGATTGGTTGGAATTTCAAGAATGTATTTCAATGAAATTTTGTGAGATGCTTCCCAATAGTATGTAGTATACTCCTGCCAAAAATTACGCAAATCGAATAACAAACAAGCAAGATTTACGGGCAAGTAGTTAACACCCTACTGCCTTTTTATACCTAGTAGTGCTTCGCACACAAGGTATTTAACTTCATTCGCCTAACGGTAGTATGTAACGGCATAAACGAATCGAGATAGATATTGACTTATATATATCAAAATGTTCAGGAGGAAAAGAGAAATTGATTGAGCCATGTCCGTCCGTCCGTCCGTCTGTCCGTCCGTCCGTCCGTCCGTCTGTGAACACGATAACTTGAGTAAATCTTGAGATATCTCAATGAAATTTGGTATGCAGGTTCCTTTTCACTTATCTCGGAGCGCTATTGAAAATAGGCAAAATCGGTTAAAAGCCACGCCCTCTTTCTATATATATAATATTTTCGAAAATACAAAAAGAGTGATTATTCAGTACATAATACACCTATAAGGATAATATTTGGTGTGCACTTTAGCGTTAAGGCAAAAAATACATTTTTGAAGAAATTTTTAAAAAAGGGCGTGGCACCGCCCACTTTTGATTAAGTCAAATTTGGAAATATTATTAATCATAAATCAAAAACCGCTCAAGATAGCAAAATAAAATTCAGCACACATATTTATATTAATACAGGCAATATTTCGAAAAAAAATTAGCGAAATCGGATTAGGTCCACGCCCAATTTTATACGAAAGATTTTGAAAAGGATCATGGATATATTGAATATGCTATAACTTTGCTTAAACTAGCTGTATATCATTTCTATTTCACCTCTAAAGTGTTCGTGGGCAAAGAAAGTCGAATGTACAAAATTTTTGGAAAATGGGCGTGGCCCCGCCCCTTTATGGGGGATTATTCCACAAAACTTTCCATGCCATAACTCCGGTAAAAATTGACTTATTGAAACGATATTTAGAGAAAGTGTTCAACATATAAATCTAACTCTTTGCTGTTAAAATGAACAAAATTGGTGAACGGACACGCCTACTTTTTGAACACAGTTCTAAAAAATTTCTTCGTAAAATTAAAATCCCGATATTTCCATAATTGTACAAGTTATATAAATAAGATTTTACACACGTAATAAGCTTTTTAAGCAAAACTAAACTGTATAAAAATTTTGTGGTTTTTGGTGAAGTAGGCGTGGCGCCGCCCACTTTTTAGCATAAAAGTTCTGCTATTTTCAAAAGCGATTGGTTGGAGTTTCAAGAAGGTATTTCAATGAAAGTTAGTGAGATGCTTCCCAATAGTATCTAGTATACTCCTGCCAAAAATTACGCAAATCGGATAGCAAACACGCAAAATATACGGACAAGTAGTTAACAAGATACTGCCTTTTTATACCTAGTAGTGCTTCGCACACAAGGTATATTAACTTCATTCGCCTAACGGTAGTATGTAACGGCATAAACGAATCGAGATAGATATTGACTTATATATATCAAAATGTTCAGGAGGAGAAGAGAAATTGATTTAGCCATGTCCGTTCGTCCGTCCGTCCGTCCGTCCGTCCGTCTGTGAACACGATAACTTGAGTAAATCTTGAGATATCTCAATGAAACTTTGTATGCAGGTTCCTTTTTACATATCTCTGAACGGTATTGAAAATAGGCAAAATCGGTTAAAAGCCACGCCCACTTTCTATATATATGTATAATATTTTCGAAAATACAAAAAGAGTGATTATTCAGTACATAATACACCTATAAGGGTAAAATTTGGTGTGTACCTTACCGTTAAGGCAAAAAATAAATTTGTGAAGAAATTTTTAAAAAAGGGCGTGGCACCGCCCACTTTTGATTAAGTCAAATTTGGAAATATTATTAATCATAAATCAAAAACCGCTCAAGATAGCAAAATAAAATTCAGCACACATATTTATATTAATACAGGCAATATTTCGAAAAAAAATTAGCGAAATCGGATTAGGTCCACGCCCAATTTTATACGAAAGATTTTGAAAAGGATCATGGATATATTGAATATGCTATAACTTTGCTTAAACTAGCTGTATATCATTTCTATTTCACCTCTAAAGTGTTCGTGGGCAAAGAAAGTCGAAAGCACAAAATTTTTCTAAAATGGGCGTGGCCCCGCCCCTTTATGGGGGATTATTCCACAAAACTTTCCATGCCATAACTCCGGTAAAAATTGATTTATTAAAACGATATTTGGAGAAAGTGTTCAACATATAAAGCTAACTCTTTGCTGAAAAAATAAACAAAATCGGTGAACGGACACGCCCACTTTTTGAACATAGTTCTAAAATATTTCTTCGTAAAATTAAAATCGCGATATTTCCATAATTGTATAAGTTATATAAATAAGATTTTACACACATATTAGCCTTTTTAAACAAAACTAAACTGTAAAAAAATTTTGCGGATTTTGGTGAAGTAGGCGTGGCGCCTCACACTTTTTAGCATAAAAGCTCTGCTATTTTCAAAAGCGATTGCTTGGAATTTCAAGAATGTATTTCAATGAAATTTTGTGACATGCTTCCCAATAGTATGTAGTATACTCCTGCCAAAAATTACGCAAATCGAATAACAAACAAGCAAGATTTACGGGCAAGTAGTTAACACCCTACTGCCTTTTTATACCTAGTAGTGCTTCGCACACAAGGTATATTAACCCTTTTTAAGGCAGAGGCGATATATTTACCACCAACAAAAATTTTGCTAATCTTTCTATTTGAGTTATAAGAGGGCCCTGATTTGTCTCCACGGCAACTATGAAGGTATGCCTTATTATTGTTAAGAAAGAAAATTACGTTTGTTTGACATATTTTTTTAGGCGCCAAAAGTTGTCAAAAAATTGTGTCAATTCTGAAAGAAATTTTTTTACTCCGTAACTCCATACATTTTTTATTTGAAAAGAGGTAAGAATCTGTCTTTTTATTATGTATTTATGTTTATTTTATAAGTTATTTGCTATACCTTAGAAGTTACTATCGCATTTATATGTGAGAGGTCTTTTTACTTGGTGGGAAAAATATTCCCGCTGCCCGTGGAGTGTTATGCCCTATTGTTGAACTAGTTCTTTCTTTCCTTAGATTTTTATGAAAAATGCCACGCTATATGAATGAAAATGACATTGAGAAGACATTGGAAGAAATTTTCGACATTCCTGATGATATCTCAGAAGACGGTTTTGAGTCTGATGAGGCAGAAGAGTTTAACGTAAAAACAATGCAACGGTTATTTGAATCAGATGATGATTCAAGTAAAGTTTTACAAAATTCTGCTGCTGATTTGAATTCTACCCTTAATAATAGTTCAGAGTTAGGTAAATCTACAATAGCACCATGTTCACAATCAGATAACTCGCAGCAAGAAGAGACTTTGATAGTGCAATCACCATCACCCTTAGAACAAGAACTGAGTGATGGATCTGAAAGTGAAGATGAGTCATGGGGGAAGGACTTGTGGACATCCAGGCCAGATCCCGATGAATTTGATAAGTCGACAATTAAGCCTCGGTATTTATTGAATAGGAGAGCACGTCCAATAGCGCATTTCAAACAGTTTTTTAGTGATGAAGTCTTCGATTTGATTGTTACTCAGACAAACTTGTACGCGGAGCAGCTAAAAATAAAAAATTGGCAGCCTGTTGACAAACAGGAAATTAGTGCTTTTTTGGGCATACTCATTATAATGGGTTATCATATACTTCCACAAATCGACTTATATTGGTCATCGGATCCTAACTTTCGAGTAAATGAAATAGCTGAAGTAATGCCAGTAAAACGCTTCAAAAAACTTTTAGAGTCTCTGCATCTGAACGATAATAGTCAACAGCCAAGTAGAGAAGATGTAAGTTTTGATAAACTATATAAAATTCGTCCTCTTATATCCTTACTTAGTGAATCATTTCAAAACAATGCCTCTAATTCCTCTTCCCAAAGTATCGATGAGAGCATGATACTATTCAAAGGAAGGTCTAGTTTGAAGCAGTATATGCCGCTAAAGCCCATAAAAAGGGGCTATAAAGTGTGGTGCTGTTGCGATAGTAGCACAGGATACTTATATAACAACGAGATTTATACAGGCAAAACACGACAAGGAACAGAAGAAGGTCTAGGGGCTAATGTCGTAAAGAAATTGTCAAGTAAATTAGCAGAAGTAGATTTCAAGACCCATGTTACATTCGATAACTTTTTTTGTGACTTTTCTCTCATGCAGTACTTGTATGAAAAAAATATTTATGCCACTGGAACAGTGAGAAGAAATAGAGCAATTTTACCAAACATAATCAAAAAGAACACAAATAAAAACGGCAGAAACAAAAGTCTAAAATTGAAAAAAGGTGATTTCAAGTGGAGAACTAAACAAGATGTAGCTTTTACCGTGTGGCAAGATACTAAAGAGGTTTTATTGTTGACAACTGCATTTCATCCTAAAGTAGATGTAACTTTTGTACAAAGAACGCAAAAAAATGGAACCAGGGAAGCTGTACGTTGCCCTAGGGTTGTGAAAGAATACACCAAAAGAATGGGCGGTGTCGACCGTTTCGACCAAGTGAAGGGGATGTATGCCGTAGGAAGGAGAAGTAAACGCTGGTGGTTGCGGATATTTTACTTTCTGGTTGATGCAAGTTTGACAAACTCTTTCATCTTATATTCCCAAACATCGAGAGTAGAAAAGCTTACCAACTTAGAATTTCGGGTGGCTGTTGCAAGAGGTTTGATTGGTGGATATACCAGCAGGAAAAGAAGATCAAACCTACCTACATACATCTGCAAGAAATCACGCATAGCATGCCCAGAGGTATATCAAAAAGGTCTAAACGCTGTACCTGAAGAGCTGAGGTTTGTAAATGTAGGTGACCATTTGCCGGCAGAGTTAGAGAGTTACCGACGCTGTAAATTGTGCAGCACAAAGGTCAAAGATAAGCGTAGCAAAATAAAATGCAGCAAGTGTAATGTCCCCCTTTGCATTACGCCTTGTTTTGCACAATTTCACAAAAAATAATGTCACAAATTCAGATTACATGTGGGTCTGTTGATGGGCAGTGGGAATATTTTTACCACCTATTTTTCCAAAACTTCTGAAATAATTTTTGTTTTTCTTTTAAGTTTACTTTTGTTATGTTAATAAAAGCATGCCAAAAATATATCCGTAATTTATTTTATTCCTCTGGATCCTTCTGCCTTATAAGGGGTTAACTTCATTCGCCTAACGGTAGTATGTAACGGCATAAACGAATCGAGATAGATATTGACTTATATATATCAAAATGTTCAGGAGGAGAAGAGAAATTGATTGAGCCATGTCCGTCCGTCCGTCCGTCCGTCCGTCCGTCTGTGAACACGATAACTTGAGTAAATCTTGAGATATCTCAATGAAACTTTGTATGCAGGTTCGTTTTTACATATCTCTGAACGGTATTGAAAATAGGCAAAATCGGTTAAAAGCCACGCCCACCTTCTATATATATAATATTTTCGAAAATACAAAAAGAGTGATTATTCAGTACATAATACACCTATAAGGATAAAATTTGGTGTGTAACTTACCGTTAAAGCAAAAAATAAATTTGTGAAGAAATTTTTAAAAAAGGGCGTGGCACCGCCCACTTTTGATTAAGTCAAATTTGGAAATATTATTAATCATAAATCAAAAACCGCTCAAGATAGCAAAATGAAATTCAGCACACATATTTATATTAATACAGGCAATATTTCGAAAAAAAATTAGCGAAATCGGATTAGGTCCACGCCCAATTTTATACGAAAGATTTTGAAAAGGATCATGGATATATTGAATATGCTATAACTTTGCTTAAACTAGCTGTATATCATTTCTATTTTACCTCTAAAGTGTTCGTGGGCAAAGAAAGTCGAAAGCACAAAATTTTTCTAAAATGGGCGTGGCCCCGCCCCTTTATGGGGGATTATTCCACAAAACTTTCCATGCCATAACTCCGGTAAAAATTGATTTATTAAAACGATATTTGAAGAAAGTGTTCAACATATAAAGCTAACTCTTTGCTGAAAAAATAAACAAAATCGGTGAACGGACACGCCCACTTTTTGAACATAGTTCTAAAATATTTCTTCGTAAAATTAAAATCGCGATATTTCCATAATTGTATAAGTTATATAAATAAGATTTTACACACATATTAGCCTTTTTAAACAAAACTAAACTGTAAAAAAATTTTATGGATTTTGGTGAAGTAGGCGTGGCGTCTCCCACTTTTTAGCATAAAAGCTCTGCTATTTTCAAAAGCGATTGGTTGGAATTTCAAGAATGTATTTCAATGAAATTTTGTGAGATGCTTCCCAATAGTATGTAGTATACTCCTGCCAAAAATTACGCAAATCGAATAACAAACAAGCAAGATTTACGGGCAAGTAGTTAACACCCTACTGCCTTTTTATACCTAGTAGTGCTTCGCACACAAGGTATATTAACTTCATTCGCCTAACGGTAGTATGTAACGGCATAAACGAATCGAGATAGATATTGACTTATATATATCAAAATGTTCAGGAGGAGAAGAGAAATTGATTGAGCCATGTCCGTCCGTCCGTCCGTCTGTGAACACGATAACTTGAGTAAATCTTGAGATATCTCAATGAAACTTTGTATGCAGGTTCCTTTTTACATATCTCTGAACGGTATTGAAAATAGGCAAAATCGGTTAAAAGCCACGCCCACTTTCTATACATATAATATTTTCGAAAATACAAAAAGAGTGATTATTCAGTACATAATACACCTATAAGGATAAAATTTGGTGTGTACCTTACCGTTAAGGCAAAAAATAAATTTGTGAAGAAATTTTTAAAAAAGGGCGTAGCACCGCCCACTTTTGATTAAGTCAAATTTGGAAATATTATTAATCATAAATCAAAAACCGCTCAAGATAGCAAAATAAAATTCAGCACACATATTTATATTAATACAGGCAATATTTCGAAAAAAAATTAGCGAAATCGGATTAGGTCCACGCCCAATTTTATACGAAAGATTTTGAAAAGGATCATGGATATATTGAATATGCTATAACTTTGCTTAAACTAGCTGTATATCATTTCTATTTCACCTCTAAAGTGTTCGTGGGCAAAGAAAGTGGAAAGCACAAAATTTTTGGAAAATGGGCGTGGCCCCGCCCCTTTATGGGGGATTATTCCACAAAACTTTCCATGCCATAACTCCGGTAAAAATTGATTTATTAAAACGATATTTGAAGAAAGTGTTCAACATATAAAGCTAACTCTTTGCTGAAAAAATAAACAAAATCGGTGAACGGACACGCCCACTTTTTGAACATAGTTCTAAAATATTTCTTCGTAAAATTAAAATCGCGATATTTCCATAATTGTATAAGTTATATAAATAAGATTTTACACGCATATTAGCCTTTTTAAACAAAACTAAACTGTAAAAAAATTTTGTGGATTTTGGTGAAGTAGGCGTGGCGCCTCCCACTTTTTAGCATAAAAGCTCTGCTAATTTCAAAAGCGATTGGTTGGAATTTCAAGAATGTATTTCAATGAAATTTTGTGAGATGCTTCCCAATAGTATGTAGTATACTCCTGCCAAAAATTACGCAAATCGAATAACAAACAAGCAAGATTTACGGGCAAGTAGTTAACACCCTACTGCCTTTTTATACCTAGTAGTGCTTCGCACACAAGGTATATTAACTTCATTCGCCTAACGGTAGTATGTAACGGCATAAACGAATCGAGATAGATATTGACTTATATATATCAAAATGTTCAGGAGGAAAAGAGAAATTGATTGAGCCATGTCCGTCCGTCCGTCCGTCTGTCCGTCCGTCTGTCCGTCTGTCCGTCCGTCCGTCTGTGAACACGATAACTTGAGTAAATCTTGAGATATCTCAATGAAATTTGGTATGCAGGTTCCTTTTCACTTATCTCGGAGCGCTATTGAAAATAGGCAAAATCGGTTAAAAGCCACGCCCACTTTCAATATATATAATATTTTCGAAAATACAAAAAGAGTGATTATTCAGTACATAATACACCTATAAGGATAATATTTGGTGTGCACTTTAGCGTTAAGGCAAAAAATACATTTTTGAAGAAATTTTTAAAATGGGGCGTGGTACCGCCCACTTTTGATTAAGTCAAATTTGGAAATATTATTAATCATAAATCAAAAACCGCTCAAGATAGAAAAATAAAATTCAGCACACATATTTCTATTAATACAGGCAATATTTCGAAAAAAAATTATCGAAATCGGGTTAGGTCCACGCCCAATTTTATACGAAAGATTTTGAAAAGGATCATAGATATATTGAATATGCTATAACTTTGCTTAAACTAGCTGTATATCATTTCTATTTCACCTCTAAAGTGTTCGTGGGCAAAGAAAGTCGAAAACACAAAATTTTTGGAAAATGGGCGTGACCCCGCTCCTTTATGGGGGATTATTCCATGAAACTTTCCATGCCATAACTCCGGTAAAAATTGACTTATTGAAACGATATTTAGAGAAAGTGTTCAACATATAAATCTAACTCTTTGCTGTAAAAATAAACAAAATCGGTGAACGGACACGCCCACTTTTTGAACACAGTTCTGAAAAATTTCTTCGTAAAATTAAAATCGCGATATTTCCATAACTGTATAAGTTATATATATAAGATTTTACACACTTAATAAGCTTTTTAAGAAAAACTAAACTGCAAACAAATTTTGTGGATTTTGTTGAAGTAGGCGTGGCGCCGCCCACTTTTCAGCAAAAAAGGTCTGTTATTTTCAAAAGCGATTGCTTGAAATTTCAAGAAGGTATTTCAATGAAAGTTAGTGAGATGCTTCCCAATAGTATGTAGTATACTCCTGCCAAAAATTATGCAAATCGAATGACAAACAAGCAAGATTTACGGGAAAGTAGTTAACTCCCTATTGCCTTTTTATACCTAGTAGTGCTTCGCACACAAGGTATATTAACTTCATTCGCCTAACGGTAGTATGTAACGCCATAAACGAATCGAGATAGATATTGACTTATATATATCAAAATGTTCAGGAGGAAAAGAGAAATTGATTGAGCCATGTCCGTCCGTCCGTCCGTCTGTCCGTCCGTCCGTCCGTCCGTCTGTGAACACGATAACTTGAGTAAATCTTGAGATATCTCAATGAAATTTGGTATGCAGGTTCCTTTTCACTTATCTCTGAACGGTATTGAAAATAGGCAAAACCGGGTAAAAGCCACGCCCACTTTCTATATATATAATATTTTCGAAAATACAAAAAGAGTGATTATTCAGTACATAATACACCTATAAGGATAAAATTTGGTGTGTACCTTACCGTTAAGGCAAAAAATTAATTTGTGAAGAAATTTTTAAAAAAGGGCGTGGCACCGCCCACTTTTGATTAAGTCAAATTTGGAAATATTATTAATCATAAATCAAAAACCGCTCAAGATAGCAAAATAAAATTCAGCACACATATTTATATTAATACAGGCAATATTTCGAAAAAAAATTAGCGAAATCGGATTAGGTCCACGCCCAATTTTATACGAAAGATTTTGAAAAGGATCATTGATATATTGAATATGCTATAACTTTGCTTAAACTAGCTGTATATCATTTCTATTTCACCTCTAAAGTGTTCGTGGGCAAAGAAAGTCGAAAGCACAAAATTTTTCTAAAATGGGCGTGGCCCCGCCCCTTTATGGGGGATTATTCCACAAAACTTTCCATGCCATAACTCCGGTAAAAATTGATTTATTAAAACGATATTTGGAGAAAGTGTTCAACATATAAAGCTAACTCTTTGCTGAAAAAATAAACAAAATCGGTGAACGGACACGCCCACTTTTTGAACATACAGTGCACTCGCGAAAACTCGAACACACGATAACTCGAACATTCGGAAACTTGAACATTTTTTTTTCTCCATTGACTACTTTAAAACTCGAACAAAATTTAGCTACTCTAAAACTCGAACAATTATTTTCCTTTTTTCATGGAAAAACATGTTAGAAACTGTCGTTTTGCATGTGCTGTAACGGCCGATATTAAAATTTTTGTCGTTATGTGAGTCTTTTGTTTCATTCTAAGGCGCCGCACTGGCTAGGTTTCGTGCTAATTAGCGAACTTTTCTTTTAAGTTGATTGATATTTGTCAGTGATACACGGGATTTTGCGCGGTTAGGATCAAATTTATTTGCGTGTTATAATGGGACGAAAACTAAATGTTTTAAGTTTAGCAAAAAAGGCTGTATTGAATGCGGTAGAAAATAAGAAACATCAAACCAAAATCACTGCTTTTTTTCTAATACATAATTTGTAAACAACATTCATATTTGCTAGCATTTTTTATTAAATAAACTGGCAATGAACTACAAAACATCAAACCAGAGCATCTCTTTTATTAATAATACCATAAAATTGGACAGGGTATAAAAACTGTTAAAAAGAATACATTTATCAATTAAAAATACATAACGTTCGAAAACTCGAACATTTCGATAACTCGGACAGGGCTGGTTTTCATTAGTTCGAGTTTTCGCGAGTGCACTGTAGTTCTAAAATATTTCTTCGTAAAATTAAAATCGCGATATTTCCATAATTGTATAAGTTATATAAATAAGATTTTACACACATATTAGCCTTTTTAAACAAAACTAAACTGTAAAAAAATTTTGCGGATTTTGGTGAAGTAGGCGTGGCGCCTCACACTTTTTAGCATAAAAGCTCTGCTATTTTCAAAAGCGATTGCTTGGAATTTCAAGAATGTATTTCAATGAAATTTTGTGACATGCTTCCCAATAGTATGTAGTATACTCCTGCCAAAAATTACGCAAATCGAATAACAAACAAGCAAGATTTACGGACAAGTAGTTAACACCCTACTGCCTTTTTATACCTAGTAGTGCTTCGCACACAAGGTATATTAACTTCATTCGCCTAACGGTAGTATGTAACGGCATAAACGAATCGAGATAAATATTGACTTATATGTATCAAAATGTTCAGGAGGAGAAGAGAAATTGATTGAGCCATGTCCGTCCGTCCGTCCGTCCGTCTGTGAACACGATAACTTGAGTAAATCTTGAGATATCTCAATGAAACTTTGTATGCAGGTTCCTTTTTACATATCTCTGAACGGTATTGAAAATAGGCAAAATCGGTTAAAAGCCACGCTTCTATACATATAATATTTTCGAAAATACAAAAAGAGTGATTATTCAGTACATAATACACCTATAAGGATAAAATTTGGTGTGTACCTTACCGTTAAGGCAAAAAATAAATTTGTGAAGAAATTTTTAAAAAAGGGCGTAGCACCGCCCACTTTTGATAAAGTCAAATTTGGAAATATTATTAATCATAAATCAAAAACCGCTCAAGATAGCAAAATAAAATTCAGCACACATATTTATATTAATACAGGCAATATTTCGAAAAAAAAATTAGCGAAATCGGATTAGGTCCACGCCCAATTTTATACGAAAGATTTTGAAAAGGATCATGGATATATTGAATATGCTATAACTTTGCTTAAACTAGCTGTATATCATTTCTATTTCACCTCTAAAGTGTTCGTGGGCAAAGAAAGTCGAAAGCACAAAATTTTTCTAAAATGGGCGTGGCCCCGCCCCTTTATGGGGGATTATTCCACAAAACTTTCCATGCCATAACTCCGGTAAAAATTGATTTATTAAAACGATATTTGGAGAAAGTGTTCAACATATAAAGCTTACTCTTTGCTGAAAAAATAAACAAAATCGGTGAACGGACACGCCCACTTTTTGAACATAGTTCTAAAATATTTCTTCGTAAAATTAAAATCGCGATATTTCCATAATTGTATAAGTTATATAAATAAGATTTTACACACATATTAGCCTTTTTAAACAAAACTAAACTGTAAAAAAATTTTGCGGATTTTGGTGAAGTAGGCGTGGCGCCTCACACTTTTTAGCATAAAAGCTCTGCTATTTTCAAAAGCGATTGCTTGGAATTTCAAGAATGTATTTCAATGAAATTTTGTGACATGCTTCCCAATAGTATGTAGTATACTCCTGCCAAAAATTACGCAAATCGAATAACAAACAAGCAAGATTTACGGACAAGTAGTTAACACCCTACTGCCTTTTTATACCTAGTAGTGCTTCGCACACAAGGTATATTAACTTCATTCGCCTAACGGTAGTATGTAACGGCATAAACGAATCGAGATAAATATTGACTTATATATATCAAAATGTTCAGGAGGAGAAGAGAAATTGATTGAGCCATGTCCGTCCGTCCGTCCGTCCGTCTGTGAACACGATAACTTGAGTAAATCTTGAGATATCTCAATGAAACTTTGTATGCAGGTTCCTTTTTACATATCTCTGAACGGTATTGAAAATAGGCAAAATCGGTTAAAAGCCACGCCCACTTTCTATACATATAATATTTTCGAAAATACAAAAAGAGTGATTATTCAGTACATAATACACCTATAAGGATAAAATTTGGTGTGTACCTTACCGTTAAGGCAAAAAATAAATTTGTGAAGAAATTTTTAAAAAAGGGCGTAGCACCGCCCACTTTTGATAAAGTCAAATTTGGAAATATTATTAATCATAAATCAAAAACCGCTCAAGATAGCAAAATAAAATTCAGCACACATATTTATATTAATACAGGCAATATTTCGAAAAAAAAATTAGCGAAATCGGATTAGGTCCACGCCCAATTTTATACGAAAGATTTTGAAAAGGATCATGGATATATTGAATATGCTATAACTTTGCTTAAACTAGCTGTATATCATTTCTATTTCACCTCTAAAGTGTTCGTGGGCAAAGAAAGTCGAAAGCACAAAATTTTTCTAAAATGGGCGTGGCCCCGCCCCTTTATGGGGGATTATTCCACAAAACTTTCCATGCCATAACTCCGGTAAAAATTGATTTATTAAAACGATATTTGGAGAAAGTGTTCAACATATAAAGCTAACTCTTTGCTGAAAAAATAAACAAAATCGGTGAACGGACACGCCCACTTTTTGAACATAGTTCTAAAATATTTCTTCGTAAAATTAAAATCGCGATATTTCCATAATTGTATAAGTTATATAAATAAGATTTTACACACATATTAGCCTTTTTAAACAAAACTAAACTGTAAAAAAATTTTGCGGATTTTGGTGAAGTAGGCGTGGCGCCTCACACTTTTTAGCATAAAAGCTCTGCTATTTTCAAAAGCGATTGCTTGGAATTGTATTTCAATGAAATTTTGTGAGATGCTTCCCAATAGTATGTAGTATACTCCTGCCAAAAATTACGCAAATCGAATAACAAACAAGCAAGATTTACGGGCAAGTAGTTAACACCCTACTGCCTTTTTTATACCTAGTAGTGCTTCGCACACAACGTATATTAACTTCATTCGCCTAACGGTAGTATGTAACGGCATAAACGAATCGAGATAGATATTGACTTATGTATATCAAAATGTTCAGGAGGAAAAGAGAAATTGATTGAGCCATGTCCGTCCGTCCGTCCGTCCGTCCGTCTGTCCGTCTGTCCGTCCGTCCGTCTGTGAACACGATAACTTGAGTAAATCTTGAGATATCTCAATGAAATTTGGTATGCAGGTTCCTTTTCACTTATCTCGGAGCGCTATTGAAAATAGGCAAAATCGGTTAAAAGCCACGCCCACTTTCAATATATATAATATTTTCGAAAATACAAAAAGAGTGATTATTCAGTACATAATACACCTATAAGGATAATATTTGGTGTGCACTTTAGCGTTAAGGCAAAAAATACATTTTTGAAGAAATTTTTAAAATGGGGCGTGGTACCGCCCACTTTTGATTAAGTCAAATTTGGAAATATTATTAATCATAAATCAAAAACCGCTCAAGATAGCAAAGTAAAATTCAGCACACATATATATATTAATACAGGCAATATTTCGAAAAAAAATTATCGAAATCGGGTTAGGTCCACGCCCAATTTTATACGAAAGATTTTGAAAAAGATCATAGATATATTGAATATGCTATAACTTTGCTTAAACTAGCTGTATATCATTTCTATTTCACATCTAAAGTGATCGTGGGCAAAGAAAGTCGAATGTACAAAATTTTTGGAAAATGGGCGTGGCCCCGCCCCTTTATGGGGGATTATTCCACAAAACTTTCCATGCCATAACTCCGGTAAAAATTGACTTATTGAAACGATATTTAGAGAAAGTGTTCAACATATAAATCTAACTCTTTGCTGTTAAAATGAACAAAATTGGTGAACGGACACACCCACTTTTTGAACACAGTTCTAAAAAATTTCTTCGTAAAATTAAAATCGCGATATTTCCATAATTGTACAAGTTATATAAATAAGATTTTACACACGTAATAAGCTTTTTAAGCAAAACTAAACTGTATAAAAATTTTGTGGTTTTTGGTGAAGTAGGCGTGGCGCCGCCCACTTTTCAGCAAAAAAGGTCTGTTATTTTCAAAAGCGATTGCTTGAAATTTCAAGAAGGTATTTCAATGAAAGTTAGTGAGATGCTTCCCAATAGTATCTAGTATACTCCTGCCAAAAATTACGCAAATCGGATAGCAAACACGCAAAATATACGGACAAGTAGTTAACACCATACTGCCTTTTTATACCTAGTAGTGCTTCGCACACAAGGTATATTAACTTCATTCGCCTAACGGTAGTATGTAACGGCATAAACGAATCGAGATAGATATTGACTTATATATATCAAAATGTTCAGGAGGAGAAGAGAAATTGATTGAGCCATGTCCGTCCGTCCGTCCGTCCGTCCGTCCGTCCGTCTGTGAACACGATAACTTGAGTAAATCTTGAGATATCTCAATGAAACTTTGTATGCAGGTTCCTTTTTACATATCTCTGAACGGTATTGAAAATAGGCAAAATCGGTTAAAAGCCACGCCCACTTTCTATACATATAATATTTTCGAAAATACAAAAAGAGTGATTATTCAGTACATAATACACCTATAAGGATAAAATTTGGTGTGTACCTTACCGTTAAGGCAAAAAATAAATTTGTGAAGAAATTTTTAAAAAAGGGCGTAGCACCGCCCACTTTTGATTAAGTCAAATTTGGAAATATTATTAATCATAAATCAAAAACCGCTCAAGATAGCAAAATAAAATTCAGCACACATATTTATATTAATACAGGCAATATTTCGAGAAAAAAATTAGCGAAATCGGATTAGGTCCACGCCCAATTTTATACGAAAGATTTTGAAAAGGATCATGGATATATTGAATATGCTATAACTTTGCTTAAACTAGCTGTATATCATTTCTATTTCACCTCTAAAGTGTTCGTGGGCAAAGAAAGTCGAAAGCACAAAATTTTTCTAAAATGGGCGTGGCCCCGCCCCTTTATGGGGGATTATTCCACAAAACTTTCCATGCCATAACTCCGGTAAAAATTGATTTATTAAAACGATATTTGGAGAAAGTGTTCAACATATAAAGCTAACTCTTTGCTGAAAAAATAAACAAAATCGGTGAACGGACACGCCCACTTTTTGAACATAGTTCTAAAATATTTCTTCGTAAAATTAAAATCGCGATATTTCCATAATTGTATAAGTTATATAAATAAGATTTTACACACATATTAGCCTTTTTAAACAAAACTAAACTGTAAAAAAATTTTGCGGATTTTGGTGAAGTAGGCGTGGCGCCTCACACTTTTTAGCATAAAAGCTCTGCTATTTTCAAAAGCGATTGCTTGGAATTTCAAGAATGTATTTCAATGAAATTTTGTGAGATGCTTCCCAATAGTATGTAGTATACTCCTGCCAAAAATTACGCAAATCGAATAACAAACAAGCAAGATTTACGGGCAAGTAGTTAACACCCTACTGCCTTTTTTATACCTAGTAGTGCTTCGCACACAAGGTATATTAACTTCATTCGCCTAACGGTAGTATGTAACGGCATAAACGAATCGAGATAAATATTGACTTATATATATCAAAATGTTCAGGAGGAGAAGAGAAATTGATTGAGCCATGTCCGTCCGTCCGTCCGTCCGTCTGTGAACACGATAACTTGAGTAAATCTTGAGATATCTCAATGAAACTTTGTATGCAGGTTCCTTTTTACATATCTCTGAACGGTATTGAAAATAGGCAAAATCGGTTAAAAGCCACGCCCACTTTCTATACATATAATATTTTCGAAAATACAAAAAGAGTGATTATTCAGTACATAATACACCTATAAGGATAAAATTTGGTGTGTACCTTACCGTTAAGGCAAAAAATAAATTTGTGAAGAAATTTTTAAAAAAGGGCGGAGCACCGCCCACTTTTGATAAAGTCAAATTTGGAAATATTATTAATCATAAATCAAAAACCGCTCAAGATAGCAAAATAAAATTCAGCACACATATTTATATTAATACAGGCAATATTTCGAAAAAAAATTAGCGAAATCGGATTAGGTCCACGCCCAATTTTATACGAAAGATTTTGAAAAGGATCATGGATATATTGAATATGCTATAACTTTGCTTAAACTAGCTGTATATCATTTCTATTTCACCTCTAAAGTGTTCGTGGGCAAAGAAAGTCGAAAGCACAAAATTTTTCTAAAATGGGCGTGGCCCCGCCCCTTTATGGGGGATTATTCCACAAAACTTTCCATGCCATAACTCCGGTAAAAATTGATTTATTAAAACGATATTTGGAGAAAGTGTTCAACATATAAAGCTAACTCTTTGCTGAAAAAATAAACAAAATCGGTGAACGGACACGCCCACTTTTTGAACATAGTTCTAAAATATTTCTTCGTAAAATTAAAATCGCGATATTTCCATAATTGTATAAGTTATATAAATAAGATTTTACACACATATTAGCCTTTTTAAACAAAACTAAACTGTAAAAAAATTTTGCGGAGTTTGGTGAAGTAGGCGTGGCGCCTCACACTTTTTAGCATAAAAGCTCTGCTATTTTCAAAAGCGATTGCTTGGAATTGTATTTCAATGAAATTTTGTGAGATGCTTCCCAATAGTATGTAGTATACTCCTGCCAAAAATTACGCAAATCGAATAACAAACAAGCAAGATTTACGGGCAAGTAGTTAACACCCTACTGCCTTTTTTATACCTAGTAGTGCTTCGCACACAACGTATATTAACTTCATTCGCCTAACGGTAGTATGTAACGGCATAAACGAATCGAGATAGATATTGACTTATGTATATCAAAATGTTCAGGAGGAAAAGAGAAATTGATTGAGCCATGTCCGTCCGTCTGTCCGTCCGTCCGTCTGTGAACACGATAACTTGAGTAAATCTTGAGATATCTCAATGAAATTTGGTATGCAGGTTCCTTTTCACTTATCTCGGAGCGCTATTGAAAATAGGCAAAATCGGTTAAAAGCCACGCCCACTTTCAATATATATAATATTTTCGAAAATACAAAAAGAGTGATTATTCAGTACATAATACACCTATAAGGATAATATTTGGTGTGCACTTTAGCGTTAAGGCAAAAAATACATTTTTGAAGAAATTTTTAAAATGGGGCGTGGTACCGCCCACTTTTGATTAAGTCAAATTTGGAAATATTATTAATCATAAATCAAAAACCGCTCAAGATAGCAAAGTAAAATTCAGCACACATATATATATTAATACAGGCAATATTTCGAAAAAAAATTATCGAAATCGGGTTAGGTCCACGCCCAATTTTATACGAAAGATTTTGAAAAAGATCATAGATATATTGAATATGCTATAACTTTGCTTAAACTAGCTGTATATCATTTCTATTTCACATCTAAAGTGATCGTGGGCAAAGAAAGTCGAATGTACAAAATTTTTGGAAAATGGGCGTGGCCCCGCCCCTTTATGGGGGATTATTCCACAAAACTTTCCATGCCATAACTCCGGTAAAAATTGACTTATTGAAACGATATTTAGAGAAAGTGTTCAACATATAAATCTAACTCTTTGCTGTTAAAATGAACAAAATTGGTGAACGGACACACCCACTTTTTGAACACAGTTCTAAAAAATTTCTTCGTAAAATTAAAATCGCGATATTTCCATAATTGTACAAGTTATATAAATAAGATTTTACACACGTAATAAGCTTTTTAAGCAAAACTAAACTGTATAAAAATTTTGTGGTTTTTGGTGAAGTAGGCGTGGCGCCGCCCACTTTTCAGCAAAAAAGGTCTGTTATTTTCAAAAGCGATTGCTTGAAATTTCAAGAAGGTATTTCAATGAAAGTTAGTGAGATGCTTCCCAATAGTATCTAGTATACTCCTGCCAAAAATTACGCAAATCGGATAGCAAACACGCAAAATATACGGACAAGTAGTTAACACCATACTGCCTTTTTATACCTAGTAGTGCTTCGCACACAAGGTATATTAACTTCATTCGCCTAACGGTAGTATGTAACGGCATAAACGAATCGAGATAGATATTGACTTACATATATCAAAATGTTCAGGAGGAGAAGAGAAATTGATTTAGCCATGTCCGTCCGTCCGTCTGTGAACACGATAACTTGAGTAAATCTTGAGATATCTCAATGAAACTTTGTATGCAGGTTCCTTTTTACTTATCTCTGAACGCTATTGAAAATAGGCAAAATCGGTTAAAAGTCACGCCCACTTTCTATATATATAATATTTTCGAAAATACAAAAAGAGTGATTATTCAGTACATAATACACCTATAAGGATAAAATTTGGTGTGTACCTTACCGTTAAAGCAAGAAATAAATTTGTGAAGAAATTTTTAAAGAAGGGCGTGGCACCGCCCACTTTTGATTAAGTCAAATTTGGAAATATTATTAATCATAAATCAAAAACCGCTCAAGATAGCAAAATAAAATTCAGCACACATATTTATATTAATACAGGCAATATTTCGAAAAAAAATTATCGAAATCGGGTTAGGTCCACGCCCAATTTTATACGAAAGATTTTGAAAAAGATCATAGATATATTGAATATGCTATAACTTTGCTTAAACTAGCTGTATATCATTTCTATTTCACCTCTAAAGTGTTCGTGGGCAAAGAAAGTCGAAAGCACAAAATTTTTCTAAAATGGGCGTGGCCCCGCCCCTTTATGGGGGATTATTCCACAAAACTTTCCATGCCATAACTCCGGTAAAAATTGATTTATTAAAACGATATTTGGAGAAAGTGTTCAACATATAAAGCTAACTCTTTGCTGAAAAAATAAACAAAATCGGTGAACGGACACGCCCACTTTTTGAACATAGTTCTAAAATATTTCTTCGTAAAATTAAAATCGCGATATTTCCATAATTGTATAAGTTATATAAATAAGATTTTACACACATATTAGCCTTTTTAAACAAAACTAAACTGTAAAAAAATTTTGCGGATTTTGGTGAAGTAGGCGTGGCGCCTCACACTTTTTAGCATAAAAGCTCTGCTATTTTCAAAAGCGATTGCTTGGAATGTCAAGAATGTATTTCAATGAAATTTTGTGACATGCTTCCCAATAGTATGTAGTATACTCCTGCCAAAAATTACGCAAATCGAATAACAAACAAGCAAGATTTACGGACAAGTAGTTAACACCCTACTGCCTTTTTATACCTAGTAGTGCTTCGCACACAAGGTATATTAACTTCATTCGCCTAACGGTAGTATGTAACGGCATAAACGAATCGAGATAAATATTGACTTATATATATCAAAATGTTCAGGAGGAGAAGAGAAATTGATTGAGCCATGTCCGTCCGTCCGTCCGTCCGTCCGTCCGTCCGTCTGTGAACACGATAACTTGAGTAAATCTTGAGATATCTCAATGAAACTTTGTATGCAGGTTCCTTTTTACATATCTCTGAACGGTATTGAAAATAGGCAAAATCGGTTAAAAGCCACGCCCACTTTCTATACATATAATATTTTCGAAAATACAAAAAGAGTGATTATTCAGTACATAATACACCTATAAGGATAAAATTTGGTGTGTACCTTACCGTTAAGGCAAAAAATAAATTTGTGAAGAAGTTTTTAAAAAAGGGCGTAGCACCGCCCACTTTTGATTAAGTCAAATTTGGAAATATTATTAATCATAAATCAAAAACCGCTCAAGATAGCAAAATAAAATTCAGCACACATATTTATATTAATACAGGCAATATTTCGAGAAAAAAATTAGCGAAATCGGATTAGGTCCACGCCCAATTTTATACGAAAGATTTTGAAAAGGATCATGGATATATTGAATATGCTATAACTTTGCTTAAACTAGCTGTATATCATTTCTATTTCACCTCTAAAGTGTTCGTGGGCAAAGAAAGTCGAAAGCACAAAATTTTTCTAAAATGGGCGTGGCCCCGCCCCTTTATGGGGGATTATTCCACAAAACTTTCCATGCCATAACTCCGGTAAAAATTGATTTATTAAAACGATATTTGGAGAAAGTGTTCAACATATAAAGCTAACTCTTTGCTGAAAAAATAAACAAAATCGGTGAACGGACACGCCCACTTTTTGAACATAGTTCTAAAATATTTCTTCGTAAAATTAAAATCGCGATATTTCCATAATTGTATAAGTTATATAAATAAGATTTTACACACATATTAGCCTTTTTAAACAAAACTAAACTGTAAAAAAATTTTGCGGATTTTGGTGAAGTAGGCGTGGCGCCTCACACTTTTTAGCATAAAAGCTCTGCTATTTTCAAAAGCGATTGCTTGGAATTTCAAGAATGTATTTCAATGAAATTTTGTGAGATGCTTCCCAATAGTATGTAGTATACTCCTGCCAAAAATTACGCAAATCGAATAACAAACAAGCAAGATTTACGGGCAAGTAGTTAACACCCTACTGCCTTTTTTTAAATTAATTTTTTTTATTTTCATACCTTTCATGAACATGAGGAAAGCTATTTATATTTTGTTATTTAGTGATAATTGAATTTACCACTCACAAAAGAAGTGTTTTTAATCGAAAACAATCAGTTGCCTTTATAACAACTTTTCCGTTATTAAAATAGACCTGAGTAAATTGGGATCCCAAAACAGATCACTACTAGGTATTTAATGTTCGGTTACACCCGAACTTAGACTTCCTTACTAGTTTAAATTAATTTTTTTTATTTTCATACCTTTCATGAACATGAGGAAAGCTATTTATATTTTGTTATTTAGTGATAATTGAATTTACCACTCACAAAAGAAGTGTTTTTAATCGAAAACAATCAGTTGCCTTTATAACAACTTTTCCGTTATTAAAATAGACCTGAGTAAATTGGGATCCCAAAACAGATCACTACTAGGTATTTAATGTTCGGTTACACCCGAACTTAGACTTCCTTACTAGTTTAAATTAATTTTTTTTATTTTCATACCTTTCATGAACATGAGGAAAGCTATTTATATTTTGTTATTTAGTGATAATTGAATTTACCACTCACAAAAGAAGTGTTTTTAATCGAAAACAATCAGTTGCCTTTATAACAACTTTTCCGTTATTAAAATAGACCTGAGTAAATTGGGATCCCAAAACAGATCACTACTAGGTATTTAATGTTCGGTTACACCCAAACTTAGACTTCCTTACTAGTTTTAAATAAATTTTTTTTATTTTCATACCTTTCATGAACATGAGGAAAGCTATTTATATTTTGTTATTTAGTGATAATTGAATTTACCACTCACAAAAGAAGTGTTTTTAATCGAAAACAATCAGTTGCCTTTATAACAACTTTTCCGTTATTAAAATAGACCTGAGTAAATTGGGATACCAAAACAGATCACTACTAGGTATTTAATGTTCGGTTACACCCGAACTTAGACTTCCTTACTAGTTCTATTGTAGCTTTGTTAGTTTCGCCTTTTGTAAAGGACCTTAAAGCGTAAGCAATTGGTAACTGTTTGCCGTCATGTTCTTGGCTAAGGACTGCTCCACAAGCGTATCCACTAGCGTCTGTTGTTATGCAAAATTCTTTTTCAAAATCTGGGTATTGCAAGAGTTTTGGACTAATCAATGCTTCCTTTAAGTAGACAAAAGCTTTTTGACATTCTTCTGTCCATTCGCAGTAAACATTCTTTCTGCAAAGCCTAGTTAATTTTCTAGAATGTTCTGCAAAATTCGGAACAAATCTTCTGTAATAATTGCAGAAGGCTACGAATCTTTTAACTTCATCTGCTGTTTTTGGCGTTGGATAGTTTTGAACGGTTTCAAATTTGCTTGGATCAGGTAATATTCCCTTGTTTGTACATTTATGTCCTAAATAAGTTACTTCTTGACTGAAAAATAAACATTTATCTGGATGTAGTTTTAGGTTGTATTTTCGACAAGTGGAGAATACGTCTCTTAAATTTTTTAGCATGTGATTTTCGGAACAACCTAATACAACTAAGTCATCCATGTAGAGAAATGCTTGGGATGGTTTGAGACTTGCGAATGCTAGGGTCATCATTCTTTGGAATGAATTTGGTGCTACTTTTAATCCATAAGGTAGTCTTTTGAATCTATATGTGCCATTTTCGGCTGTAAATGAAGTTATATCCCTTGAATCTGGGTGTAGTTCAATTTGGTGAAAACCTGACATAAGGTCTAGGCATGAAAAATATTTTGCTCTTCCAAGTTGGTCTAAAATGTCATCAATTCTTGGAAGTGGGAATTTGTCTGCTGCTAGCTTTTTGTTTACTTGTCTGTAATCGACAACCAATCTCCACCTTTTTTCTGTTTTCCCTGGAAGTGGTTTTTTAGGAACTAATAAAATTGGACTATTATATTCTGAAATTGAAGGTTCTATTATATCATCTTTTATTAGCTTATTTACTTGTTTGGTTATTTCCCCTTTTTGTGTTTGGGGTAATCTATAATTTTTAATGTAAACTGGGTTGTTTATAAAAATTATTAGAAGTAATTGGTTCTGTTTCTAGTGCAAATATATCTATGAATTCTGTGCAAAGTGATGTTAATTGAGCTTTAACAAAATTTGGAAAATTTTCAGTTAGTCTTTTTAATTTTTCTGTGTCTATGCAACTTTTATTGTGTGGGGTTGCTTTAATTAGTGTATAATCGTCTAAATTTTCAGTATTAATTTTATAATTTTGAATAGTTGTGTTAATAATTCTAACGAAAGTTTGCTCGTTATTTGTAATGGTCAATGGTGGGCAGAGCAGCTCCATAGAGCTGCGAGAGTAAAATCGTGTGTACGTATACAAAAGCGGTGAGAATGAAATGCGCTCAATTCAATTTCAAGAGTACAATAAACAGGTTTCTGCCTATACGTTACACAGTGGGCAACTTTGTTTTAAATTGATGAAAGTTGTATGATGTTTGAAATGGGTGGGAAATTGAAGCTATTTTTCTTTTATATAGGTAGTTCTAAAAGTCACAATGCATAATTTCTCCAGGTCGTTAAATATTATTACAGAGTTCAATTTAAAGCGCCATTTTTTGGCGTTCCACAGGGCTATTAATGATTTCAGCAAAAATGACCGAAAAATATGTTCTTTCGAAAGCAAACTTACTTACTTGCAAATAAAAAAATATAAAAGAATTAAAAAGATCGGCTGTTACTTTTGAACAAAGAAAGAGTATATTTAAAGAAAAAAAGCTAACTATTGCTTTGGAATAAAAAATAGTATTTTCTTGTTACAAAAAACAAATCAAAACAATATGAAAAAATATAAACCTGAACTAATATTTTGAAATAAAAAAAAATATATGCTTTATTTTGAAAACTTTATAAAAAAAGCAAAATATAAACTAAAACCAAACCAAAATGGAAACTAAAACAAAATAGTTACTCGTGAAAATCGGGGTTGGCCCCACTGTCCTCTCAAAAGCACACTCATACAAGCACAAAAGGTGCTGTACATTTGTTTGTAGTGGTGCCCACCGCTGGTAATGGTATTTGCAATATAAATGCCATCGTATAGTTGTTGGTGTGGTATGAAAATGTTTTTGTTGTTTGTATTTATTTTAATTTGTCTAATAACTTCCGATCTAGCTGGAATTGTGATTGTGTTGACGAACAGACAGTTTGTTAGATTCATTGTTATTGTTTGAGGGAAATCATATGGTCTTAAAATTAGTTTGTCCTCTGTTTTTCCGTAATCTAGAATACAATTGTATTTCTTTATGAAATCTAGGCCTATTATTCCATCACATGGAATTGGAAAGTTGTCTTCTACAACATGAAATTTATGATAAATTAGAAGGTCATCGCCTTTTAGATCTGCTTTGATTGTGCCTGAAGTGCTAGTTATTCCCTGACCAATGCCTTTCAAATCTGTGATTTGTTCAGTATTTATTTTTCCTTTATTATCTATTTGCTGTTTTTTAATTATGGAGATATCGGCTCCAGTATCAATTAAAAAATTTTAGTATGAATTGTTTAACGATGTCCTTGTAGATATGTAACTGTTTAAGTTTAGATTAAGTACGCATATTTTTCTTTTTGTTAATTTTGAAGTGGAGTTTCTTGGTTTTCCGTTTCGGTACAACTGCGCACGTTACGGGTTTGTGTGTATGGTCTGTTTGTATTTCGGGATTGTGATTCTCTATTATTGTTACTATTGTAATTATTGTTTGATCTAAAATTATTGTTGTAGCCTGACTGTGGTCTGTATCTTCTATTTTGGTAATTTCCATAGTTGTTACTACGGTAACCTCCACGGAAATTACTCCTATACTGACTTTGCTGTCGTACATTTAAGATCGTGTTTGCGCTTCCTGTTATTTCTGTGCAGCTGTTCGTTTGTTTTGATGTGCTCTATTGTGCTTTCATTGCTTATGAAATTTCTTGCTGTGCCTTTTAGCTTGGTCTTAATCATGGTAATGGCCAATGCCTCGTGTGTATCCTTGATTTGTTCAAGTATATCGAGTGCATCTAGGAAGCTGTTTAGGTTTTCTGGTTTACCATCAAACTCTGGCAATACTGACGAAGCAGTTTTAATAAACTCAACTACCGTTTGCACCATTGTGACGTTTATACCTGGTATTTCTATTGGTTGATGGTTTGGTATATTTTCTTCTACCAATGGGCTCTGAGCGCGTTCTGCCAAAAGCGAACTGAAATCTATTTGTAGGTCTTCTTCTACTGTGGTTGGTACATTGACTTCTATATCGTATCTTGCTAAAGAAGATACTAGTTTGTCCCTCTTGGTAAGTATGTTATTTACCGCTTTAATTGTCTGTCCTATGCTATTTAGAGCTTCTAAAATTATCTTAAAATGCTTTACGACAGTTTCTGTTTTTATATTGATATTTTTATTTATGCATTTGTAAGATTTATCAGCTTTTAGTTTTTCTTCACATAGGGTATCATATATTTCTTGCCATTTATTCATATCTTAGTTTACAATTTTTGCGCTTAAGCGCGTTGTTGTACATTGTTCAATCGTCTCAATTTATTTTTATACCTAGTAGTGCTTCGCACACAAGGTATATTAACTTCATTGGCCTAAGGGTAGTATGTAACGGCATAAACGAATCGAGATAGATATTGACTTATATATATCAAAATGTTCAGGAGGAGAAGAGAAATTGATTGAGCCATGTCCGTCCGTGCGTCCGTCTGTGAACACGATAACTTGAGTAAATCTTGAGATATCTCAATGAAACTTTGTATGCAGGTTCCTTTTTACATATCTCTGAACGGTATTGAAAATAGGCAAAATCGGTTAAAAGCCACGCCCACTTTCTATATATATAATATTTTCGAAAATACAAAAAGAGTGATTATTCAGTACATAATACACCTATAAGGATAAAATTTGGTGTGTACCTTACCGTTAAAGCAAAAAATAAATTTGTGAAGAAATTTTTAAAAAAGGGCGTGGCACCGCCCACTTTTGATTAAGTCAAATTTGGAAATATTATTAATCATTAATCAAAAACCGCTCAAGATAGCAAAATAAAATTCAGCACACATATTTATATTAATACAGGCAATATTTCGAAAAAAAATTAGCGAAATCGGCTTAGGTCCACGCCCAATTTTATACGAAAGATTTTGAAAAGGATCATGGATATATTGAATATGCTATAACTTTGCTTAAACTAGCTGTATATCATTTCTATTTCACCTCTAAAGTGTTCGTGGGCAAAGAAAGTCGAAAGCACAAAATTTTTGGAAAATGGGCGTGGCCCCGCCCCTTTATGGGGGATTATTCCACAAAACTTTCCATGCCATAACTCCGGTAAAAATTGATTTATTAAAACGATATTTGAAGAAAGTGTTCAACATATAAAGCTAACTCTTTGCTGAAAAAATAAACAAAATCGGTGAACGGACACGCCCACTTTTTGAACATAGTTCTAAAATATTTCTTCGTAAAATTAAAATCGCGATATTTCCATAATTGTATAAGTTATATATAAGATTTTACACACATATTAGCCTTTTTAAACAAAACTAAACTGTAAAAAAATTTTGTGGATTTTGGTGAAGTAGGCGTGGCGCCGCCCACTTTTTAGCATAAAAGTTCTGCTATTTTCAAAAGCGATTGCTTGGAGTTTCAAATAGGTATTTCAATGAAAGTTAGTGAGATGCTTCCCAATAGTATCTAGTATACTCCTGCCAAAAATTACGCAAATCGAATAACAAACAAGCAAGATTTACGGGCAAGTAGTTAACACCCTACTGCCTTTTTTATACCTAGTAGTGCTTCGCACACAAGGTATATTAACTTCATTGGCCTAACGGTAGTATGTAACGGCATAAACGAATCGAGATAGATATTGACTTATATATATCAAAATGTTCAGGAGGAAAAGAGAAATTGATTGAGCCATGTCCGTCCGTCCGTCCGTCCGTCCGTCCGTCTGTGAACACGATAACTTGAGTAAATCTTGAGATATCTCAATGAAATTTGGTATGCAGGTTCCTTTTCACTTATCTCGGAGCGCTATTGAAAATAGGCAAAATCGGTTTAAAGCCACGCCCACTTTCAATATATATAATATTTTCGAAAATACAAAAAAAGTGATTATTCAGTACATAATACACCTATAAGGATAATATTTGGTGTGCACTTTAGCGTTAAGGCAAAAAATACATTTTTGAAGAAATTTTTAAAATGGGGCGTGGTACCGCCCACTTTTGATTAAGTCAAATTTGGAAATATTATTAATCATAAATCAAAAACCGCTCAAGATAGAAAAATAAAATTCAGCACACATATTTCTATTAATACAGGCAATATTTCGAAAAAAAATTATCGAAATCGGGTTAGGTCCACGCCCAATATTATACGAAAGATTTTGAAAAGGATCATAGATATATTGAATATGCTATAACTTTGCTTAAACTAGCTGTATATCATTTCTATTTCACCTCTAAAGTGTTCGTGGGCAAAGAAAGTCGAAAACACAAAATTTTTGGAAAATGGGCGTGACCCCGCTCCTTTATGGGGGATTATTCCATGAAACTTTCCATGCCATAACTCCGGTAAAAATTGACTTATTGAAACGATATTTGGAGAAAGTGTTCAACATATAAAGCTAACTCTTTGCTGTAAAAATAAACAAAATCGGTGAACGGACACGCCCACTTTTTGAACACAGTTCTGAAAAATTTCTTCGTAAAATTAAAATCGCGATATTTCCATAACTGTATAAGTTATATATATAAGATTTTACACACTTAATAAGCTTTTTAAGAAAAACTAAACTGCAAACAAATTTTGTGGATTTTGTTGAAGTAGGCGTGGCGCCGCCCACTTTTCAGCAAAAAAGGTCTGTTATTTTCAAAAGCGATTGCTTGAAATTTCAAGAAGGTATTTCAATGAAAGTTGGTGAGATGCTTCCTAATAGTATGTAGTATACTCCTGCCAAAAATTATGCAAATCGAATGACAAACAAGCAAGATTTACGGGAAAGTAGTTAACTCCCTATTGCCTTTTTATACCTAGTAGTGCTTCGCACACAAGGTATATTAACTTCATTCGCCTAAGGGTAGTATTTAACGGCATAAACGAATCGAGATAGATATTGACTTATATATATCAAAATGTTCAGGAGGAGAAGAGAAATTGATTTAGCCATGTCCGTCCGTCCGTCCGTCTGTGAACGCGATAACTTGAGTAAATCTTGAGATATCTCAATGAAACTTTGTATGCAGGCTCCTTTTTACATATCTCTGAACGGTATTGAAAATAGGCAAAATCGGTTAAAAGCCACGCCCACTTTCTATATATATAATATTTTCGAAAATACAAAAAGAGTGATTATTCAGTACATAATACACCTATAAGGATAAAATTTGGTGTGTACCTTACCGTTAAGGCGAAAAATAAATTTGTGAAGAAATTTTTAAAAAAGGGCGTAGCACCGCCCACTTTTGATTAAGTCAAATTTGGAAATGTTATTAATCATAAATCAAAAACCGCTCAAGATAGCAAAATAAAATTCAGCACACATATTTATATTAATACAGGCAATATTTCGAAAAAAAATTAGCGAAATCGGATTAGGTCCACGCCCAATTTTATACGAAAGATTTTGAAAAGGATCATGGATATATTGAATATGCTATAACTTTGCTTAAACTAGCTGTATATCATTTCTATTTCACCTCTAAAGTGTTCGTGGGCAAAGAAAGTCGAAAGCACAAAATTTTTCTAAAATGGGCGTGGCCCCGCCCCTTTATGGGGGATTATTCCACAAAACTTTCCATGCCATAACTCCGGTAAAAATTGATTTATTAAAACGATATTTGGAGAAAGTGTTCAACATATAAAGCTAACTCTTTGCTGAAAAAATAAACAAAATCGGTGAACGGACACGCCCACTTTTTGAACATAGTTCTAAAATATTTCTTCGTAAAATTAAAATCGCGATATTTCCATAATTGTATAAGTTATATAAATAAGATTTTACACACATATTAGCCTTTTTAAACAAAACTAAACTGTAAAAAAATTTTGCGGATTTTGGTGAAGTAGGCGTGGCGCCTCACACTTTTTAGCATAAAAGCTCTGCTATTTTCAAAAGCGATTTTTTTGGAATTTCAAGAATGTATTTCAATGAAATTTTGTGAGATGCTTCCCAATAGTATGTAGTATACTCCTGCCAAAAATTACGCAAATCGAATAACAAACAAGCAAGATTTACGGGCAAGTAGTTAACACCCTACTGCCTTTTTTTAAATTAATTTTTTTTATTTTCATACCTTTCATGAACATGAGGAAAGCTATTTATATTTTGTTATTTAGTGATAATTGAATTTACCACTCACAAAAGAAGTGTTTTTAATCGAAAACAATCAGTTGCCTTTATAACAACTTTTCCGTTATTAAAATAGACCTGAGTAAATTGGGATCCCAAAACAGATAACTACTAGGTATTTAATGTTCGGTTACACCCGAACTTAGACTTCCTTACTAGTTTTAAATTAATTTTTTTTATTTTCATACCTGTCATGAACATGAGGAAAGCTATTTATATTTTGTTATTTAGTGATAATTGAATTTACCACTCACAAAAGAAGTGTTTTTAATCGAAAACAATCAGTTGCCTTTATAACAACTTTTCCGTTATTAAAATAGACCTGAGTAAATTGGGATACCAAAACAGATCACTACTAGGTATTTAATGTTCGGTTACACCCGAACTTAGACTTCCTTACTAGTTCTATTGTAGCTTTGTTAGTTTCGCCTTTTGTAAAGGACCTTGAAGCGTAAGCAATTGGTAACTGTTTGCCGTCATGTTCTTGGCTAAGGACTGCTCCACAAGCGTATCCACTAGCGTCTGTTGTTATGCAAAATTCTTTTTCAAAATCTGGGTATTGCAAGAGTTTTGGACTAATCAATGCTTCCTTTAAGTAGACAAAAGCTTTTTGACATTCTTCTGTCCATTCGAAGTAAACATTCTTTCTGCAAAGCCTAGTTAATTTTCTAGAATGTTCTGCAAAATTCGGAACAAATCTTCTGTAATAATTGCAGAAGGCTACGAATCTTTTAACTTCATCTGCTGTTTTTGGCGTTGGATAGTTTTGAACGGTTTCAAATTTGCTTGGATCAGGTAATATTCCCTTGTTTGTACATTTATGTCCTAAATAAGTTACTTCTTGACTGAAAAATAAACATTTATCTGGATGTAGTTTTAGGTTGTATTTTCGACAAGTGGAGAATACGTCTCTTAAATTTTTTAGCATGTGATTTTCGGAACAACCTAATACAACTAAGTCATCCATGTAGAGAAATGCTTGGGATGGTTTGAGACTTGCGAATGCTAGGGTCATCATTCTTTGGAATGAATTTGGTGCTACTTTTAATCCATAAGGTAGTCTTTTGAATCTATATGTGCCATTTTCGGCTGTAAATGAAGTTATATCCCTTGAATCTGGGTGTAGTTCAATTTGGTGAAAACCTGACATAAGGTCTAGGCATGAAAAATATTTTGCTCTTCCAAGTTGGTCTAAAATGTCATCAATTCTTGGAAGTGGGAATTTGTCTGCTGCTAGCTTTTTGTTTACTTGTCTGTAATCGACAACCAATCTCCACCTTTTTTCTGTTTTCCCTGGAAGTGGTTTTTTAGGAACTAATAAAATTGGACTATTATATTCTGAAATTGAAGGTTCTATTATATCATCTTTTATTAGCTTATTTACTTGTTTGGTTATTTCCCCTTTTTGTGTTTGGGGTAATCTATAATTTTTAATGTAAACTGGGTTGTTTATAAAAATTATTAGAAGTAATTGGTTCTGTTTCTAGTGCAAATATATCTATGAATTCTGTGCAAAGTGATGTTAATTGAGCTTTAACAAAATTTGGAAAATTTTCAGTTAGTCTTTTTAATTTTTCTGTGTCTATGCAACTTTTATTGTGTGGGGTTGCTTTAATTAGTGTATAATCGTCTAAATTTTCAGTATTAATTTTATAATTTTGAATAGTTGTGTTAATAATTCTAACGAAAGTTTGCTCGTTATTTGTAATGGTATTTGCAATATAAATGCCATCGGATAGTTGTTGGTGTGGTATGAAAATGTTTTTGTTGTTTGTATTTATTTTAATTTGTCTAATAACTTCCGATCTAGCTGGAATTGTGATTGTGTTGACGAACAGACAGTTTGTTAGATTCATTGTTATTGTTTGAGGGAAATCATATGGTCTTAAAATTAGTTGGCCTCTGTTTTTCGGTAATCTAGAATACAATTGTATTTCTTTATGAAATCTAGGCCTATTATTCCATCACATGGAATTGGAAAGTTGTCTTCTACAACATGAAATTTATGATAAATTAGAACCAATGTCTTTCAAATCTGTGATTTGTTCAGTATTTATTTTTCCTTTATTATCTATTTGCTGTTTTTTAATTATGGAGATATCGGCTCCAGTATCAATTAAAAAATTTTAGTATGAATTGTTTAACGATGTCCTTGTAGATATGTAACTGTTTAAGTTTAGATTAAGTACGCATATTTTTCTTTTTGTTAATTTTGAAGTGGAGTTTCTTGGTTTTCCGTTTCGGTACAACTGCGCACGTTACGGGTTTGTGTGTATGGTCTGTTTGTATTTCGGGATTGTGATCCTCTATTATTGTTACTATTGTAATTATTGTTTGATCTAAAATTATTGTTGTAGCCTGACTGTGGTCTGTATCTTCTATTTTGGTAATTTCCATAGTTGTTACTACGGTAACCTCCACGGAAATTACTCCTATACTGACTTTGCTGTCGTACATTTAAGATCGTGTTTGCGCTTCCTGTTATTTCTGTGCAGCTGTTCGTTTGTTTTGATGTGCTCTATTGTGCTTTCATTGCTTATGAAATTTCTTGCTGTGCCTTTTAGCTTGGTCTTAATCATGGTAATGGCCAATGCCTCGTGTGTATCCTTGATTTGTTCAAGTATATCGAGTGCATCTAGGAAGCTGTTTAGGTTTTCTGGTTTACCATCAAACTCTGGCAATACTGACGAAGCAGTTTTAATAAACTCAACTACCGTTTGCACCATTGTGACGTTTATACCTGGTATTTCTATTGGTTGATGGTTTGGTATATTTTCTTCTACCAATGGGCTCTGAGCGCGTTCTGCCAAAAGCGAACTGAAATCTATTTGTAGGTCTTCTTCTACTGTGGTTGGTACATTGACTTCTATATTGTATCTTGCTAAAGAAGATACTAGTTTGTCCCTCTTGGTAAGTATGTTATTTACCGCTTTAATTGTCTGTCCTATGCTATTTAGAGCTTCTAAAATTATCTTAAAATGCTTTACGACAGTTTCTGTTTTTATATTGATATTTTTATTTGTGCATTTGTAAGATTTATCAGCTTTTAGTTTTTCTTCACATAGGGTATCATATATTTCTTGCCATTTATTCATATCTTAGTTTACAATTTTTGCGCTTAAGCGCGTTGTTGTACATTGTTCAATCGTCTCAATTTATTTTTATACCTAGTAGTGCTTCGCACACAAGGTATATTAACTTCATTGGCCTAACGGTAGTATGTAACGGCATAAACGAATCGAGATAGATATTGACTTATATATATCAAAATGTTCAGGAGGAGAAGAGAAATTGATTGAGCCATGTCCGTCCGTCCGTCCGTCCGTCTGTGAACACGATAACTTGAGTAAATCTTGAGATATCTCAATGAAACTTTGTATGCAGGTTCGTTTTTACATATCTCTGAACGGTATTGAAAATAGGCAAAATCGGTTAAAAGCCACGCCCACTTTCTATATATATAATATTTTCGAAAATACAAAAAGAGTGATTATTCAGTACATAATACACCTATAAGGATAAAATTTGGTGTGTACCTTACCGTTAAAGCAAAAAATAAATTTGTGAAGAAATTTTTAAAAAAGGGCGTGGCACCGCCCACTTTTGATTAAGTCAAATTTGGAAATATTAATCATAAATCAAAAACCGCTCAAGATAGCAAAATAAAATTCAGCACACATATTTATATTAATACAGGCAATATTTCGAAAAAAAATTAGCGAAATCGGATTAGGTCCACGCCCAATTTTATACGAAAGATTTTGAAAAGGATCATGGATATATTGAATATGCTATAACTTTGCTTAAACTAGCTGTATATCATTTCTATTTCACCTCTAAAGTGTTCGTGGGCAAAGAAAGTCGAAAGCACAAAATTTTTGGAAAATGGGCGTGGCCCCGCCCCTTTATGGGGGATTATTCCACAAAACTTTCCATGCCATAACTCCGGTAAAAATTGATTTATTAAAACGATATTTGAAGAAAGTGTTCAACATATAAAGCTAACTCTTTGCTGAAAAAATAAACAAAATCGGTGAACGGACACGCCCACGTTTTGAACATAGTTCTAAAATATTTCTTCGTAAAATTAAAATCGCGATATTTCCATAATTGTATAAGTTATATAAATAAGATTTTACACACATATTAGCCTTTTTAAACAAAACTAAACTGTAAAAAAATTTTGTGGATTTTGGTGAAGTAGGCGTGGCGCCTCCCACTTTTTAGCATAAAAGCTCTGCTAATTTCAAAAGCGATTGATTGGAATTTCAATAATGTATTTCAATGAAATTTTGTAAGATGCTTCCCAATAGTATGTAGTATACTCCTGCCAAAAATTACGCAAATCGAATAACAAACAAGCAAGATTTACGGGCAAGTAGTTAACACCCTACTGCCTTTTTATACCTAGTAGTGCTTCGCACACAAGGTATATTAACTTCATTCGCCTAACGGTAGTATGTAACGGCATAAACGAATCGAGATAGATATTGACTTATGTATATCAAAATGTTCAGGAGGAAAAGAGAAATTGATTGAGCCATGTCCGTCCGTCTGTGAACACGATAACTTGAGTAAATCTTGAGATATCTCAATGAAACTTTGTATGCAGGTTCCTTTTTACTTATCTCTGAACGCTATTGAAAATAGGCAAAATCGGTTAAAAGCCACGCCCACTTTCTATATATATAATATTTTCGAAAATACAAAAAGAGTGATTATTCCGTACATAATACGCCTATAAGGATAAAATTTGGAGTGTACCTTAGCGTTAAGGCAAAAAATAAATTTCTTAAGAAATTTTTAAAGAAGGGCGTGGCACCGCCCACTTTTGATTTAGTCAAATTTGGAAATATTATTAATCATAAATCAAACACCGCTCAAGATAGCAAAATAAAATTCAGCACACATATTTCTATTAATACAGGCAATATTTCGAAAAAAAATTAGCAAAATCGGATTAGGTCCACGCCCCATTTTATACGAAAGATTTCGAAAAGGATCATGGATATATTGAATATGCTATAACTTTGCTTAAACTAGCTGTATATCATTTCTATTTCACCTGTAAAGTGTTCGCGGGCAAAGAAAGTCGAAAGCACAAAATTATTGGAAAATGGGCGTGGCCCCGCCCCTTTATGGGGGATTATTCCACAAAACTTTCCATGCCATAACTCCGCTAAAAATTGACTTATTGAAACGATATTTAGAGAAAGTGTTCAACATATAAAGCTAACTCTTTGCTGAAAAAATAAACAAAATCGGTGCACGGACACGCCCACTTTTTGAACATAGTTCTAAAAAATTTCTTCGTAAAATTAAAATCGCGATATTTCCATAATTGTATAAGTTATATAAATAAGATTTTACACTCATAATAGCCTTTTTAACAAAACTAAACTGTAAACAAATTTTGTGGATTTTGGTGAAGTAGGCGTGGCGCCGCCCACTTTTTAGCATAAAAGCTCTGCTATTTTCAAAAGCGATTGCTTGGAATTTCAAGAATGTATTTCAATGAAATTTTGTGAGAGGGTTCCCAATAGTATGTAGTATACTCCTGCCAAAAATTACGCAAATCGAATAACAAACAAGCAAGAGTTACGGGCAAGTAGTTAACACCCTACTGCCTTTTTTTTTAATTTTTTTTATTTTCATACCTTTCATGAACATGAGGAAAGCTATTTATATTTTGTTATTTAGTGATAATTGAATTTACCACTCACAAAAGAAGTGTTTTTAATCGAAAACAATCAGTTGCCTTAATAAGAACTTTTCCGTTATTAAAATAGACCTGAGTAAATTGGGATACCAAAACAGATCACTACTAGGTATTTAACGTTCGGTTACACCCGAACTTAGACTTCCTTACTAGTTTATATAATTTTTGATTAAAATTGCAATTGCGACAATTAAAAATGTAGCTAAACAAGCAAAAATTGTCAACCATTTATCGGTGATCTCTTCTTTCTGTTCAATAATAGGATGTGGTTCGTATTTGACTAATCGATTTTCAGGTTTTTGATCGGCTGAACTTTCTTTACCTACCTCGTACCCTGCTATTCCTATCAGTATACCGTTAAGTGCAACTTTCCACCATGCCATTTTCTATTAATAAATAGTTTTTTTTTTTTTTTTTTTTTTTTTTTTTATACTTTATTTTCTTAGTTTCGCTCTGCTAGATTGAGCATTCTTATTTGTTCTTCTGCTAATGTATAGGGTGTAGGGTATAATACATCTTTCATTGTGGGTTTTCTACCCATTCCTATTTGAAGCCAAAATTGTTTTAACCAGTTTAGAATATTTTTATTACTTCCCTTGCTACGAGATCTTGACCTACGTACTTCGTTTGCGTCTTCGCGTTCTAAGTTATCAACGATATAGTTTATTTTGTCGTAGTCAAGATAGTCGGGCAAAGCACTGACCATAATAAAATTTAATAATATTTTGCTTTACTTTACCACTCCAATTTACTCAGCTTTTTTGTTTTTTATTTAAAAAAAAAATATTTTATTTACAAGTTATTTCTTAACATTTTTAGTTTATCTTTCAATTTCTGCCTATCGTTAATGTCTACGGTTAAATTAAGTAGCCGAAAAGCTTCAGCGATTTCTTTTCGCTTCCTAACCTGTCTACCACCTCGTTTCCTTTTATGGATTATTACGGGTGTAGGAATTTTGGGAGTTTCCTCCTTTTTAACAAGCTTATTCCTGCGCCGATACTCCTCTATGGTGATCGGTGTAGGCCCTTGCTTTTCGGTGTCACGATCTTTTAAAATTTTTTCAGAAATGGCAATTAGCTCTTTGATAGTATCGTGACACTTGTTAAAAATTCTATCAAATTCTTCTTTAGTTGTTATATCTTGCATGTTATTTTTAACGTTAACCTATAAGCAACATGTGCTTTTAAAAAAAAATTCCTAAGCAAATTAAATTGCTCTTGGCTTAGCGGCCGTAAAGGCGTGCCTACCAAATTTCTAATATATACATAAAATAGTGTCTGCTAATGTCCATTCTCCAGATGATCGGTATTCCTGGCAGGATCGCCATGTAACATTGAACTCTATAACTAAGGCTAAATAAAACAGCCGTTGATCAGTGTATAGATTCAATTGAATGTTTATTGAATATGTTCTTTCTTTTATACAAAATCTTACACTAATACATACAAATTATTTACAAACTAAAACATATACAAATGGGTAGCTTACTAATACGTACAAAATGAAATGCATAATTCTAAAATATGCTAAGTCAACATATGACTGCAATAAATATGTCAGTCGCATTGACAAACTGACGTTGTGTTCAGTTGGTCATTGCGACTGTCTGTGGCGGTGTCTTTGACCGTCCACACAAGTGTAACAAGATCCTCGTTATGAGCGGCATGTGCACTATTTGTATAAACGCCCGCTGAGTTCAATGTAACTAATTTGGGCAGAATGTTGTTTATATACATTCATATTTGTTTATACATTTTTTATGTGCACATGACAATTAAAGTAAAAGGGCAATGTGTTTATGTAATGCTACACTATGGAACGGAGTATTTCGGTTTTTTGCAGGGTATATACAAGAACATATGTATATACATATAAACACTTAACTTTTTAACAAAACATTTACACTCTATCCCAGCTGTTCGTCAATTGCGCTTTATCACAGGTTTGTATACAATATTTATCCCATCTACATCCTCTTTGTGGTTCAAAGCAGTGTGTATTTGTTGTTGGATACGAAGAGCTTCCAATGTCAATTTCTTCTTCGTGTTTCTTTCTATGTCTAATACTCTAACGTTATCAAAATCGGCGCGATGATCGCTCTCCGTGAGGTGCTGTGCCAGTTTTGTTGATATTTTTCCGTTTTTTGCGTCTGTTTTGTGCTCCTTGATTCGTGTTTCCAAGGCACGCTTGCTTTGGCCTATATATACTCCCTCGCAATTTTTGCATTTTATTTCATATACCACGTTGTGTTGCTGTTCGTTTTCTATTTTGTCTTTTGTTTTTGTAAAAACTGTGTTGAGTGTGTGATGCGGTGGGCGAAATTGATTTTGTTTTTGGGAATACAAGTTCCCAATGTTTGGTTGTCAGTTAAGCCTGGATGGCATGCGATATTTATTTATTTTTGTATTCTTACTAGCTGTATTCATATTTGTTGCTAACCATTTTTCTATAAGTCCATTAGGGTACCCGTTTTTATATAATATGTTTTTAATTTTCTCGTTGTTCTCCTGTCTGAACTCCTGGTCGCTGAGTTTGTAGATTTTGTCAATCATGTTTAGGGCAGTGTTTCTTTTTTGTGACCAGGGATGATTTGAGTGGAAATTAATCATCCTGGACGACGCTACAGCTTTCGAGTACCATTTCGTTCTTATCTCGTTGGCTCGATGAATTTCAATATCTAGATAGGCTAGCTTCTTATCTTGTTATTCTTCCACGGTGAATTTAATTTTAGTGTGCTGGGCATTAAGAGTTTTGAGTATTTCCTCAGCGTCCGATTTCTCAATAATGGCAAAAATATCATCTACATATTTACTTATGTATTTAATATATATGCCTTTTGATGTTAGTTTCGTGATACTGTCATCCAGTATTTTGTCTAAGGCTATATCAGCTATAGTCGGGGATAGGGGATTTCCCACTGGCATTCCGTATATTTGTTGGTACATATTTCCATCATAAACAAAATAGTTATTGTCTCGCAAACAAAAGTCGAGAATAGATTGAAATTGTTTTTTGTTGATTGAGGTATGATTTTCTAGCAATGGCCATTTTTGCATTATTGTTCGGATTGCTAGATGTTTGTGAAAAGCGATACCACGTCAAAAGATACTAATATGTCATAATTGTCAATTTTTATTTTGTTTAAATTATCCTTTAGTTGTAACGAGTTCCTTATGTTGTAGTTTTTATTCACGGATGATGCAATAGGTCTTAGAGGAGTATTTACTTTATGAATTTTGGGTAGTCCGTATAATCTTGGTGCTGTAGCTGCATGGCATGTCAGTTGGTACTTAATTTTTGAGTCAATACTTTTTTGTCTATATATTTCATTTATAATGGCATTATTTCTTCTTATTAATTTATGTGTCGGGTCAATTCTCATAGTCTTATATGTTTGTTTATCACTTAACAGGTCTTTCATCTTATTTTTGTATTCTGTTTTGTACATTAGAACCGTTTTGTTACCTTTATCAGCTTTGGTAATAACTATTGTATCTTTGTGCCTGGTTACCAACTTTTTTGTATCCTCGAAGATTTTAATTATTAATTTTTCTTTCTGTTTTTGTAGCTATTCATTTTGTTTGCGAAATTACATCGGACTGTGTCTTTTTGTTTTTCATCATCGATCATTTGTATACCTTGCTCCACGTCGGCTATCAAATGTATTGGTGAAAAGGATTTTCTCGTCACTGGTAATGCAAATTTGTTTCCCAGGGATAATAGCCAACGGCACTCTTTTGGTATGTTGATTTCAGTTTTATTGATAAACCAATCCTCATTTGCCCTTAACCCAAACTTTTCAAAGCTTCTACCAATGTGCGTTTGGACCTTGATTTCTACCTGCTTGTCAGTAATCTGTTTTGTGTCTCTTAAATGCTGTTTGTGGTTCTGTATAATTTAACGGAAATCATCTTCCTGAAGTTTTTCCCTTAAATCTTCGGTAATGTGGCCGATGGTTGTTAGTAACATTTTAATTCGTATATTGGTTTCTTTAATTTCGAAGTTTAGAACTTTCGCTAAAAAGTCTCTTTCAATTTTTTGTGCTTGCTTTTTTGTTGTATCTAATATGAACCCTCTAATGATTTTGTTGGTTTTACCTTTTAAGTGAGTTGGTGTAATTCCATAGTTCTTATAGTTCAAGAGTAGTTTTAATCTCTGTTGTCGTTACTATATAACATATACCCGCATCATATTTATACCTTATGTGTTGAAAAAAGTGCTTGATTTTGTATGTTTGTACTGTGTTTTCTTGCCGTTTTTTCCGGTTACGCTCTCCGGTTGATATATTTAATGTGTTTGTTAGACCAAGGTAAGTTTTTTGTTGGGTATTGTCTTTTCCTTGAAACAATTAAAATGGTGTTTTTGCTCCCTATTTCCAGATGTTGACCATGTATTTGAAATTCTCGCTGTGTAGTTTTTGTGTGCTTGACTAGAACTACAACTTAAGGTATGCCCCGTAAAAAGTTAATGCTCGCTGTCACGCAGTGTGATAGGTCGCATACAAACATTTTCATTACCTAACTATGAAACTTCAACGCGATTTCCGGGGATTTCAAGCCAACTTTAGACCTAAAGTTTCTTCAGCAAAATTGCTTAAAATGACCCCTAGAATAGTTTCCGCTATGGCGACTTTTCACTTTTTTCCCTCCCCTACAAATCAACCCCACTCTTATGTACATATATGCATACAAAATTCTTGTTGTGCCAAAAAAATTCCGTTTTGGTTAATTAAGCAGTCGGTTCTTTCTAACCCACAGTGTATGCATATATCTACATAACTTTCATAAACGACACTATTTCACCCGGCTTGATTTTCGAATAAATCTATTTCACTCTATCTCTCTGTTTATATGCCAGTTGTGCCGGTTACCTTTTCTTTCATGGTCAAGTGTTTAAAAATTTGTATTTGGCGCTCTCGACACATTAAGTTTTCAATTGTTTCATATAAAAGCAAATTTCTTGTCCATGTTATTTCTAACCATCACTTTTCTGCAATCATATACCTCATATATCATCATCATATATTTACATATGTGAAACAAGTGGAAAAAGCAAAAGTGACAAAAGGATAGTGTGATTTTATATCCTAATACAGTATACTTATGCTAAATTTTCAAAAAGGTTGTCATCTACCTTTCAAATTTAGTTTACCAACTTTCTGCGAAGTTGGAATTTAGTCGTATGTACATATGCGCATAAATACACTTGTGAATCGAGCTGTGTTATTGTCAATTCGCTGCGCAACTTGTTGTTGGCGCAGACATAGAGTTTTCTCTCTATCCACCCCTACTTTGCTTACAATCACTTCCATATACATACGCTGCTCACGTCAGCGTACATTATTCTTTGTTTTGGTTTGTTTACAACAAACATAGCAAAATTGCAATAGCCATTCCCAGAGGTAAAACGACATATGCAACTAGTAGAGAAAAAGTCTCTTATTTGAGTGCAGATATAGGTATTGGTATATACCAGAGATCGGCAAAATGGTATGTGAGAGTGTATTGGTAAACGGGAGAGTAACTTCGCTACAGTGGCGCTAAGAACAAAACTGTCGCGTCAGTTGCTTAACCGACAGTATGGAAGTAACAACGCAGTCGTGTTGATGCCTAAATTACATGAAAAGATTTTTGCGCGACTAAAAATTACTGCTAAACAGTTTTTTATGATTCCAGATGCCTTTGGGCAAATGCAATGTATGTTGTTGTTGTTAGCAGTGTATCTTATGTTATGCTTCTTTGGGGAGCCGGGGAAGCGACTGCCATGAAAATTCTTTTCTAGCACCACTATGGCGAAACTGGTTTTTCGCTCTCAGCAGCAACTAAAATTAAGAGCATAAGCATACGTGTGAAGAGCGTAAGGCTCATTTGAGTTAGCTTTGCCGGTCATTGGTATATACATATATTCATATGTTAAGTATTTTGTCTCGAATTAGTCTACCTAGTAGTAACCCAGTAGCACTATAACCATATGCAAATATAGTAAAGTAAAAGTATTCATAGTTGAGTACCAATATATCTATTGCTATCAACATATATTCATATGTTGACTGTCTATGTTATATCTAGTTACGGAGTAACAAAATTATTTGATAGCAAAATATTTCATATGCAACTATATATGCGGTGATTTTTCTCGTTTGCATGATTGCTATGACACCAATAGCCTGAAATTATCGATGAACAAAACTAATAGAATTAGAGTGAAAGTTTTTGTGATAATGCTACTTTCGCTATTTATCGAATTAAGTCACGATAGCATACAGGGTGTTTAAATCCTTCTAATTAATACCTACAAGAAGTTTTGCTTCAACTATACCCAGTAGTGCACATAAATATTAAATAAAATTATTTGTTTTACATACATAAATTGCATAAAGTAGTAGTTAGGCAAAAACCAATAATACTTTACTTGTAAATCGTACACACCTACTCGATTTATTTAAAAATTTGCGGCTAAGTTTATTGAAGTCCATACAAACAGGGTGCCTAAAGCATATTATCTTGGACACATTCACCAATTTCTGGTGTGTGTTTTTATTGCTGCTATACCCAGTAGCATAATTAAGTTGGATCAAAGAGCATGTCTGAGTCTGTCGAGCCCCATCACAGCCCATTTATTCATTATATTTCTAAAAATTTCTACTCAAAATACAGTTAAGTGAAAATTCCATTGTGAAGCGTCATCTGAAGTTATAAATTTTATATGCTTGTTGCTATACCCGATAGCACACATCAGTACGGAACTCTCCTAATAGTTTTATCAATTGGAATTAATAATCCTTATTACTCTCGATAGTATTTTCAAATATTAAATCATGGCTACTAAATAGTTCAGCTGCGATGGCAGAATTTATCTTCTGCTCAAATGATTTAATGAACTTTTGTTCTCATTTTGAAAAATAAGATCCTGGAGAAAATACTGACACCTTATTGGATGTCAAACTTCAAGATCTAAACAAGCGTTGGGAGAATTTACAAATCTCTCATAAGAGCGTCTGCCTCGAAGACGAAAAACATGTTTCAGTCGAGTTCAAAGACGAAGCAACAAACAAGTTCCAACTGTGTACTGATAGCTTCTACATATGTAAATCCCAAATTATCGATCAGGTTAAATCCTTTCATGGTACCACTCCTGATAAAAACGTAACTGCTAGACATTCGTCGTCTTTTATCGACAATTCCATACCATGTATCAAAGTGCCTCCATGCGATACACACTTTTTAACGCCAGTTACGAGGAGTGGCCCAGCTTTCGTGACATGTTCACGGCGGTGTATCTCTATCACCCAAAACTTACTCCAGCTCAAAAATTACTTCATCTGCGAAATAAAACTCGGGGAAAGGCAGGCCTTATAGTAAAACATTACAAACTCTGTGATGAAAACTTTTCACTGGCCTGGGAAGCTCTTCGAGCCCGTTTTGAAAATAAGCGGATTCTGATCGATAACCATTTGAAGACCCTCTTCAACATTCCTCCTGTTACATCAAAAAACAGTGAGGGAATTCAGAGAATTCAGAGTACGATTAATGATTGTCTCTCTAGTCTAACTTTTCAAGGGGTTTCTGTGGTCGAATGGGATCCTATTTTAATTTACCTCTGCTCCACCAAACTCCCCGAAGAAACGCTCTCTCTTTGGGAGCAGTCCTTAAAATCAAGGAAAGAGTAGCCCGACTGGTCCCAAATGGACTCCTTCCTAACTAGTCGCTATGAAGTAGTGGACGATACAAAGCGGCGAAATCTCGCAACTCTTCCAGCCAAAAAACTCCCACTAAAGTGCAATCTTACCTCTCTCAAGACCAAGTGGCATTAACTTGCAAGCTTTGCAACCATAATCATGCGCTGAAGTCTTGTCCACAATTCCGTACCTTGGCAGTTTCTGATCGCACTAAATTCGCAGAGAAAAATAGTTATTGTACCAACTGCCTGGCATATATCCATACCCTTACCAGTTGTCAAAGCGTTTTTAGATGCCTTCAGCCTAAACCCACCACCAAATCAGCACCTAAGTCAGCAAAGTGTGACTTCATCAGCAAAGCCAACAACAAAAGCAACCCCCCTGTTGCACACCCACTCTTCGGAGATGCCGAATACCCCCAGGCATCCAATCTTCAACCTAACCCAAGGCAACTGCGATGAATTACCAACCACCTCTGCTGACAGTGCGTCCAATATCCAACCTAACTTCTCAGCGAACCATGAGAAGACGCTGCTTCCCACCGCCCAAGTGCAAATTGAGCATATGGGCACACTATTCACCCTAAGAGCCTTGATCGACCAAGGCTCGCAAAAAACCTTTATTTCCGAAAAGGTACAAAAACGCTTAAATCTCCCTGCTTACCGGGAAGATTATGCAGTAACAGGAATGGGCGGAATCGTGGTAGAAAACGAAAACAAAGTTTGTCAACTAACGTTAATCTCCAAACGTTATGATACGAAAGTCGTTTCGCAAGCGATTGTGCTTCAGAAGCTCACAAGCTTTCACCCACCTTTTCTCTGCCTAAACTTAATCCATCTGACCTAAAAGATCTAGATCTCGCTGATCTGTATTTCTTTACTCCTGGACCAATAGATATGGTGATCGGAAGTGACCTCATACCGCAGATCCTTCTTCAAGGAATTCGACACCAGATCCTAGGCAGTCTCCTCGCTCAAAACACCATTTTTGGGTGGTATCTGAGCGGCCCATGCAACCCACCTCTTGTTCCAATTTCCATGCGTACGCCGTAGAAGATACTAATGAGAACCTCAATATTCAATTGAAAAAGTTCTGGGAACTCGAGGAACTGCCTGAATCTCGCCTTTCTTCTGACGATGATTCATACTGCGAACAGTTCTATCAAAATACCACTGTCAGGCGAAGTGATGGCCGTTATATAGTTCGATTACCCTTCAAATCGAACTTTCCCTCCAGCCTAACCTTGGGACCATCTCGTTCCCAAGGTTTGCGACAAGCTATCCGAATGGAGCACACGCTTAATAAAAACCCTACCCTCAAGGAAGAATACAATCGTGTTCTAGAAGAGTACCTCACTATCGACCATATGAGGCAAATTGATTCCGATGAAGTGCATGAAAATGGACAGTATCGGTCATACCATCTACCACATCATTCAGTGGTCAAGCCAGACAGCAAATCTACAAAAGTCCGTGTGGTATTTAATGCTTGCAACCCCACGGCATCTGGTATTTCGCTTAACGATATTCTTCACATCGGTCCTACTTTGCAAACAGATCTTCTATTTGTCATTTTAAATTGGCGTTTGTATAAGTATGTCTTTAACAAAGTTTGCTTTCAGCAGGGTTTCCGCTTCGGAAAATAACAGCAAACCATCCCCAACTTTTGAATAAAATTCCGTCAGATCACCTTCTCGACTCTGACTTCCTAAAATTTGATTATTCCAGTTCTACCAAAATACTTGGTATACGATGGAACGCGCTAAACGATTTCTTTTCATATTCAATTGAATATTTGACACCACCCTCCAGTGCAACAAAACGCCAAATGTTATCCTCAGTTTCAAAACGTTTTGACCCCGCAGGATGGCTATCACCCATTCTCATTCAAGCGAAAATACTCTTACAACAAATTTGGTTAGAAGGTGCGGAATGGGACGGACGTGTGAAGCCCCTTTCATCATCAACAATGTTGGAAATGTAAAGTGGCGGCACGTAGCTACCCATCAGAACCCTGCTGACCTCGGAACAAGAGGTTGTAGGCCACAGGATCTACTACTTAAATCACTCTGGTGGCACGGACCAGATTGGTTACTTAAACCCCCGAACATTGGCCAACATCATTTCGACAAAATGTCTTACCTCAAGAACAACGAAAAGTTGAAGCACTTCATGTTTTGGACGACGAACCCGAATTATTAGATCGCTTCTCTTCACGGTCTAAAGCCTTACGCGTAATAACGTACTTGCTTCGATTTATTCACCGATTCAAACCAATACAGTCAAATTCTCCCACTCGCTATAACTCCGTAGTCGTTACGCAAAAGGAAATCCATTGGGTCAAAACTCGCCTTATCAAGCTTTCGCAAGAAAGACATTATCCAAAGGAATATTCTAAATTAGCCAATCTAGAATCAATTTCCAAAAAGATCCCGCTTTTAACGTTGAACCCTTTCTAAGACCAACATGGACTTCTCCGTGTGAATGGTCGCTTGGCCAACGCTGGCCTTACGTACAATGAAAGACATCCAGCCATTATTCCAGAATCTTAAAGATTATGTTATCTTTTTCTTAACTTTCTGCATGAGGTTTTAATGCATGCTAAAATCTAAAGTAAAAGGTTGTATACGGAATTGCAAAGTCTGTACAATTTTCAAAGAAAACAGTCGTTCGCAAATTATGGCAGGTCTACCACCAGAGCGTGCAACTTTCTCGTTACCATTCACCTACACAGCACAGTAGTCGGAATGAGAATTCTAGGTGGACAAAAGTCCCAAACTCGAACTTAGAAAACCAGCTAAATTCTGTAACCCAGTTATTATAGAATGTCCAGTGACAATACTGTCCAATCCGACTCTATGACTCTACCTGGTATTTACGCGGCATCAAAAGTTGACTACCTTACATATATAATTTTTTCTTAAAACAAAGAGTTTGAATAATCTATGCGTAGCAGGCCAAAGTTTTAGTTTAACTATTTTTTTTCTTTTTCGAACTATTTTTAGAATTTAGACATTGTATTTAGGCCATTAGAAGCTTGTAAATTTTTCAATTAGGTCAGTCAAAATACGCATTTAAGTAAGTATAAAAAAAAATTTAGTGCCACACTCGTCTAGTAAGAAAATTATTTTTCCCAACCAAGAAATATATCTACTAAACGTGTACTAAATCTTGAGCATTACTTTTTCTTACTTTGCCAGATATTTTAGTTTATATAATGGAACTACGGTATGATTTTTTTATTTTTCCCCTTGTTTTATATGGTTTGTTTTGGAACAATGAACTCAGCAAACCCTTGCTCTGACAACGCTGACTCTGAAGGTTACTCGAACTCTGACGATAGCACTGATACTGATACTAACAGCCAAGATAACACTGAATCTTCTATTGAAGATAGTACGTGTGCCACTGATGATAGCATTGGCTGTAGTAGCACTGAATCTGAAAAGAATAATAAGTCTGGAATTTAGAGTGATTCATCATAATAAAACGTATTACCTGCTATAATAAAAAGAAAGATTTTTTTCCCCTTTTTATGATTGCTTGATACAAAACCTGTGAACTTTTATTTGCATTATCTTTCCTTGTTCTGAAATAAAATAAAATGTAAATGTGGAGCTAAAAGTTATATAAATATATTTATTACTTTTAATTATAATAAAATGTGTAACTTACTATTCAGTAATTTAGTATTCTGTCAATTGATTTCATATTTTTAGGACTATCTACTTACATACATAAATATGTATTTCTTACTCAGATAAAAATACTTGAAATCATTTTCTGCACCTCATGACACAAAAACCTGAAATTTTTTTGATCCCAGCAACCAAATCGATGTCAACAACCGAAAACTAGTTGGAAAGGACATTTGTGACAATTTGGACGAAAGAAATAATTTTGTCCACCTAGAATTCTCATTCAGACCACTGTGCACCGGTTTATACTTTGCCGGGCCATTCGAAATAAAGTCATCAATCCTTCGTAGAACCCCAATACTGAAGGCATACGCTTGCGTCTACATTTGCTTTTCCACAAAGGCAATTCACCTTGAACCTTGTTCGGATTTGTCAACCAAAGCATTTCAGGCAGCATTTGCCCGCTTTGTGGGTAGGCGGGGACTCCCGCAACGAGTCTTTTCAGACAATGGCAAAAACTTTGTTGGCGCTAATCGCGCCTTCCAACAGTATTTCAAAAACTTCCTCAAAGAAACTTCTGATGACTTACGCTCCAAATATACAGTACATGGCTTCGAATGGCACTTCCTGCCACCGAATGCTCAAATATCATTTCAAACGCACTGTTGGAAACCACATCTTCACTTTTGAAGAAATCGCCACTCTACTTGCTCGTATCGAAGCAGTACTGAATTCTCGACCCCTTTCCCCGATGTCTGATAATGTTGATGACTTGCTTGCCTTAACTCCAGGACATTTTCTCCGAGGCGGGCCACTACTTTGGAAGATAGCTTAATTGAAGATATAACCTACAGACAATGGGGTAACGTCGATAGAACCACTTTGCAACTAATGATATCCCCAATTAATGAATACTTACAAAAATTGGAGTCCAGTTTGCAAAATTTATTGTTACATTCCTATCTAGTTAAAAGGCAAAACGAGTTTATAAACGGCAAAAAAGAATCCTTACCAGAAGATGAATGCGTTATCTGTAATTTTTCCCAAAACTATGCTTTTAACTCGTATGAAAAGCTTTGTTTTCATTTCTGACTGCTTTTGTTAATGTTACCCATCATCAAAAAGATTTTGGTTTGACTGCGGAGTGGCACTTTTTCCCCACTTCACATGGAAAAAATGCATGCGATGGCTTGGGAGGGACTTTGAAAAGATTGGCTGCTAGAGCAAGTCTTCAGAGAGTGAATAATCCAATTCAAACGCCCAAAGAACTATATGATTGGGCAAGAGGGCCATAACTAATATTTCATTGAAATATGTGCAAAACGAGGAGTACTACGAAGAAGAAAAGAACCTTGAAGATAGATTTAAAAAAGCTGTAGCAGTGAAAGGGACTCCGACATACAACTGCATGATTCCCGTTGCAGAAGGAAGAGTAAGAGCAAAGCACTTTTCTTTGGATGAACATTCAATTGAAGTTCAAGTTATGAAATAAATTTTATGAAATATAAATTTAAATTATGTAAATTAAAAAATATTTTGTATTTGATGTATTTTACTTGAATTACAAATTTAAATTATGTAAGTTAAAAAATATTTTGTATTTGATGTATTTTACTTGAATTACAAATGCGTCTGCAGCCCTATTATATTTGTCAATAAAAATTTATGAAATCACTAAAAAATAAAACACGTTTATTTTTATCCTTATGTCTATATATCAACGTAAATACATTCATTAAGAATACAAATTGCTGTGCCGGCATATATACATATAATACTTCTATATTGCTAGTATCGTATCTTCCCAATATGCTGAAAGCGTGTCAATCTTTATTACACGAGACACTTTTAATGCATGTTATGCGCATGCGCGAGTTTTATTAGTGTTAGTGCATTGAAGCAGCGCGGCGAAAAAACTTATGGAAGGGGTGGACAGGGGTCACTGACTTCTTTCCACAAATTGTACTTTATAGTAGCGTATAAAACCACAGTTGGGTAAATTAAATATGAAAAGGCCTATATATTGAATATAAATCGTAATGTATTTATTATTTGAGCTTATAGGGTTTCTATGACTACGGATCGTCCATAATATGGTTAGTAAATGCATAATTTAAATTTTGAAAAATTGTGAGAGCGAAGCTGACTTTTGTACATTAAATTAGTGCAAGTAATAATAAGAAAAAGCAAATAAATTCAATCTTTGAAATATTGACATATTTCATCGACCCCCTTTATTCAAAAAAATGTACGACGCCAATGAGATTTTGTCTTCTTCTCGCATTGTATGTCTGTACTGTAATGTTTGACACGCTTCACAGTTCTTAACTAGCAATATAGAATATGTGTGCCGGGCGGAATATGATGCATTGTGGTCTAACCTAACATATGGCATACTTTTATGTTTTGTTTTGGATCGCCGACTTGGGTTGTCTAATGTAAATAAATCAGTGCTGCACAGCGCCAGCAGAGCTACTAATACATGCGCAACAATGTTGTCGTAGCGTGTGTGAATGAGCAGACCCCTTTCGGAGCGCCTCTTATCACATTAAATTAAAACGATATTCAATATTTCGTTAAAATTATCATATACATAAATATTACGACAATAAAATTTGCTCATGCGTTGTTTGCTATTTGAAATTCAAAGCCCGACTGTCTTGCTTACGTGTCAAAAAAAAAAAAACAATGGCTTGCTGAACTGCTCGCAGTGGACAACAATACTTGGGCATGCGTTGTGTGCTGGTTGAATTTCAAATGCAAACTGATCGATCGCTGGTAACTGAAATAAATGTATGCAAGTTAACGGCAGCCTCCACACAGCTTCTTTACCGTAATTGTAAACAAAATTCATCTTTCTACATAGTGGATTCTTCATATGAATCATACGCTAACGGAAGCCTCATACAGCTCCATTAGCGTAACTATAAACAATCATCTTTTTGCATAATTGATTCTTTAGAAATCATTCTTTAAAGTAACGCACTTTGTTGACATAAATAAGCCTCCTTGCATCTTTGGAATGTTCTACTTCTATCTTCATTTCAAGGCTAAGCTATTTCACAATTTCATGAAGCTAAAATTAAGTAAACAATTTTGTAAGCTATAAATAAGCCTGAATCTAGAATTAAGTTTCAGTTTTTTAGAGAAGCGCGTTCAATACTATATTACGCTCTAATAAATACTCGTTCGTCAGAAAGCGAACTAAAATAAATTATTATCTTATTATTTTTTAAAAACCATTTTGCCAAAGGGCAAAACTTAATTGGCGCCCAACGTGGGGCTCGCGATACGAATTTTAAGGGGAAAAGTACAAGTACCCTAGTACGCGAGTGAATTCGAAAAGTTAAAGATCAAATAAGGAATAAAATATCCTTGATCCTTGTCAATAAAACGTTTTCATTGAAACTGTCCTTATGCCTGCACCAAATCTTACGGGTCGGTGTATTGTGTGCCAAAACCCAACATCAAGAATTTGCCAGAGATGTGGTGACCATTATTGTAGTGAAGAGTGTCAGCAAAGTGACTGGCGTAGTCACCGATATATATGTTTTCCAATGCCTCCTTTGGTCCCGGCAGCAAGCCGTCGAGGAAATCAACATAATCATAATTAAGGAAAAAATTTTTGTTGTGTATCATAATAAAAAATTTGACAAAAATTAAGAGCATAAAAAACTTTGAAACAATAAAAAGAACAAAAAAAAATATTTAACAAATTATTGAAAGAAATCAACTTTACCCAACAACCCAATTGGTGCTCATCGTGATAAAAATTGGAAATCAGTTCGAGAATAAAATACGGAACACTGACGCCTTGCTTATCCTGGTTAGTTGAGTGGTCATGCGGAATATGGTATGATTAAACATTGAAATAAGTGAATTTGTTAATAGTTAAGTTGTGTAATTGAAATTTGATATTTTGTTCTGCAATTTTAAATTTTATTTAAAAAAAAAAAAATAATAATATAAATGGGTAATATCCCAAATAAGCCAAAGTATTTGAGGCTAAAATATTGCGATTACTGTGGTGGGGAACATGATGTTTTAAGGTGTCCCTCGATTAAGAAAAAGAAGAAGAATTAATAGCATATTAGGCAGATAAATATGTCAAAGAAGCATACTTTAAATAATGATCAAAGTTTCTCCACTGAAGAGGTTAATAATGAAATAATTAAAATTCTGGAGACTCTAGATCCCTTTCAAGGAAATAATCCTTTTTTGTCAGATAACAATAATACCCCAGTATTAGACGAAGATCTTGAGGAGTTGGATAGAATTCTAGCAGAATTACAGAAAGAGGAATATAAGGTTCCCTTATTTTAAATAAAGGAAAAATGGCTAACGGTGAAGGATTAACAGTAGATCTGATCACAAGGTTGATCGCTGATAGCAACATAAAATTAAGAGAGGAGATTGTCAAATTAAAATCCCAATTAGAAATTAATACCAATAGTGCTACCGATTACGTAGCTGAAACTATTGACGATAATATTGCTTGTCAAGAATCTCTTGACGTTATTAAATCATTGCCTGAATTTTCAGGAAAATTAAATGCCTATGTAAGTTGGCGAGAAGCAGCTCATAACGCAATGAGCTTATATGTCAGAAAGAGCAGGAAGTATTTTGCTGTTTTAACTATTTTAAGAAACAAAATAACCCAGGATGCTAATGATGTTTTAACAAATCATGGCACAGTTTTAAACTTTGATGCGATAATCGCACGAATGGATTTCGCATATTCGGACAAACGTCCAATTCATATTATCGAACAGGAATTGAGTGTCTTGCGACAAGGCTCAATGTCTGTGGTAGAATATTATAATTTAGTAAACAAGAAACTGACTCTTTTAATAAATAAAACTATAATGACCCATGGTAATTCAGCGGATATTACCAAAGAATTAAATAAGAAAAATAGGGATCATGCCCTTAGAATCTTTATTACTGGCTTGAATTTGCCATTGAGAGATATTATATTCTCTTTGAGTCCTCAAGACTTACCGGATGCTTTGGCAAAGGCTCAAGAACTTGAGTCAAATAATCAAAGAGCACGTTTTGCTCAAAATTTTTCAAATGAAAGATTAAAAATAAAACAAAATTATCCAAGCAACAATTTGCGTTTTCCCAATCGGAATAATTCACAGGCAAATCAACAAAATGACTTCCCAAAAAATCAGGTGTATAATCAACAGAATAATTATACAAAGCCTGTATCCATGGACGTAGATCCATCTATGTCAAGAATGTATGACAGAAATTATAATGCCAGAGGGCAAAAAAGTACAAATCTTTTTAATCAAAATGCAAAACCCACAGTAAATAATACAACTACTCATGTGAACAGCCCTTTAGCCCAAAGTTCACATGGAATAAAGCGACCTAGAGAAAGCAATAACAGCTTCAGGCCGCAGGAGAAAAATCAGAGAGTAAATAATTTAAATGAAGATTATTTTTTAGAAGAAGAGGGGATACCTCCCCTATATCACAGTCTGCAACAACAAATTAAATAAAAAATATAAAGCTCTTGTCGATACAGGAGCAACTTCTTGCTATATAAAGCAAGGATTGTTAGAAAATAGAAAAGAATTAGCCATTTACAAAAGGGTAAAAACAGTAAATGGTCATTCAATTATTAAACATTATTATATAATAACACTTTTTGGAGTAAAGCAAGTTTTCTATGAAATAGATAACTTGGAGTCTGATTTGCTCCTGGGTTATAATTTTTTGAAGAGAATAGAAGCGCACATTGATTTGCGCAATGGGAAAGTTTTTTTTAAGGTAAGAAGTGGTGAAAATATTATTGAAAAAAGCGTAAATATAAACTTTCATAATGAAAGTCAGGAAAAATTAAACCCCTTGGGATTAGAGAATCCTAAGGCTCCCGCCGACGATGATACCGGCAAACAAAAGTTAAAAGTGAAAAATTTAAAAAAAAAAAGAAAGTCTAATACATGTGAAAATTTAAACCCCTTGGGACAGAAAGATCCTAAGGCACCCGCCGATGGTAATACCGGCAACAATGAAAATAAATGCGAAGAGAAAATAAAAAATGTTGTGGAACTAAAAGTTTCTACAAAGCCAGCCGAAGATTTTACCGGCAATATCATATTAAAAAAATATTTTGTTTCATTGAATTAAAAAAATCTTGAAAGTTTAAACAGTGAGTTTAGTGGAAATATAGTTGAAAATTATTCAACAATGAATGAAAATGGTTCAGAAGTTAGTAAAGATAGTGAAAAAAATAGTTATTCAACAATGAATGAAAATGGTTCAGAAGTTAGTAAAGATAGTGAAAAAAATAGTGACAATGAAGAAGTGTCAAATTATAAAAAATATGTAAAGAATAAAATAGATAAAAATAGCGAAGATGAAAATTCAGAAAAAATTTCTGAAAATTTCAGTAATAGAAATCAAGGTGAGGAACTTTTGAAATTTAAAGAATATATAAAAGGAAAAATTAGCAAAACACATTCGAATATAAATACCAGCTTTCCGTTTATGACTAACGTAAAAGCAGAAATAAGAACAAAAAATGTTGAGCCTATCTGGAGTAGGCAGTATCCATATCCTTTATCAGTAAACTCCTTTGTAAATAAAGAAATCACAGAAATGTTAAATGAAAACATAATTAGACCCAGTAAAAGTCCTTATAACTCACCAATTTGGGTGGTGCCTAAAAAGGGAATGAATGAAGATGGCTCACAAAAGCTTAGAATGGTCATCGACTATAAAAAACTAAATGAACATACAATTTCTGATAGATATCCGATTCCGGATACAAATATAATTTTGTCTAATTTGGGCAAGTCAAAATATTTCTCAAGCATTGATTTAGAGTCAGGCTTTCATCAAATTTTAATGTCGGAAAATGACATAGAAAAGACGGCTTTTTCCGTTAATAACGGTAAGTATGAATTTTTACGAATGCCGTTCGGTTTGAAGAATGCGCCCGGAATCTTTCAAAGGGCAATGGATGATATATTACGGGAACAAATAGGAAAAATTTGCCATGTTTATATGGACGATATAATTATTTTTTCAAAAAATTTGACCCAGCATTTGAGGGATTTAGAAATAATTACAGAAATACTTAAATATGAAGATTTCACTTTCAAGAAGAAATAGAGTTTTTGGGATATATAATAGCCCAAAATGTTATTAAAACAGATCCAAATAAAATAAAATTAATTTTAAATTATCCGATACCTGAAAATCTACGTGAATTCAGAGGATTTCTAGGAATTGCGGGTTATTATCGAAAATTTGTTAAAAATTATGCTGCAATTGCAAAACCTTTAAATAAATATCTTTCGGGAGAGAATGGAAGAATTTCTAAGAATATGTCAAAAAAATTTAAAATTGAAATAGATCAAGATGGTATTTCTGCATTCAATAAATTAAAGAAACATTTAGCGTCAGAAATGGAATTGACGCAACCAAATTATTCAAGAACATTTGTATTAACTACCGACGCATCAAACGTGGCGATTGGTGCTGTGCTTTCACAGGAGGGTAAACCAATTACCTTTATTTCAAAAACTCTTAATAAAACAGAAAGAAATTATGCAACTAATGAAAAGGAATTATATGCCATTGTTTGGGCATTAAAAAATCTTAGAAATTATTTATATGGTGTTACCAATCTGGAAATTCGTACGGATCACCAACCTTTGACATTTGCTTTGTCACCCCGTAACCCTAATCCAAAAATGAAAAGATGGCATGCTTTTATAGAAGAGTTTGCTCCGAAATTTGTGTATCAACCTGGTAAAACCAATATTGTGGCAGACGCGTTGTCACGTCTCGAGTTAAATAATATGTCCGATGATCCAGAGGATTCAGAAAGTAATGAATCGAACCATTCTGCACAAAGTAGTGAAAGTATTCGAATACAGGAAACAAAAAAACCTGTAAATCAATTTAAACAACATACATATAATTTTGTGTAAAAATAAATTCACAATCCATGAAGATTGAAAATTTCGGAAAGAAAAGACATTTAATAGAATATGACACCGTGGAAAATTTATTAACCATCTTGAAGGAGTTTATTCAACCAAAATTGGTGACTGCAATTCATTGCACTATTGAGGATTTGTATGAGATCCAAGAACCCCTGAAACGAGGGTTTCAAAATAAATTTGTTTATACAGATCTTTTTCCAATGGATATAACTAATAGAGAGGATCAGTCTGGAATAATTGAACAAACCCATAATAGAGCTCATCGTAGCTTTAATGAAAATATTAAACAAATAGAAAAAATGTATTATTGGCCAGAAATGAGGAAAAAAATGAAAGAATATATTCGTAATTGCATAATATGCAATAAAAATAAATATGATCGACATCCTAAAAAAATCCCAGTAGGAAAAGCTCCAATCCCAGAAAAGGAAGGGGAACAGCTTCATTTAGACATTTAGACGCATATTCACAATTTTTAATAATAAAACATATAGAAGATAAATCCAATATTGAAGAAAAAGTTTTAGAATTGCTTCAGACTTTCACGGATGTAAAGCAGATTACTTTAGACAATGAACCAAGTTTCACAACTCCAATATTTAAATCCCTTATGCAAAGATTAAATATCGAAATATATTTTTGCGATCCAAGACATAGCATAACAAATGGGCAAATAGAAAGAGTCCATTCGACAATAATTGAAATAGCTAGATGTATAAAAGAAGAATATAATATAGTAAGTGATTTAGAAACAATCCTTAGAGCAGCTCAACAATATAATACAACGATTCATTCAGTCACAAATCTTAAACCAAATGAAGTTCTTTATAATAAAGTAAAACACGAGAATTTATCAATAATATTAAAACAAGCACAAGAAAAAATGCTTGCAACCCATAACAAAAATAGAATAAAGAAACAATATTATCCCGGCCAAATTATTTACGAAAAGGTCATAGGAGAAAGGAATAAACTTAGACCTAGATATAAAAAACAACAGGTTAAGGAAAATTTAGAAAGTAAAATAATAATTAATAATAGAGAAAGAATTATACATAAGGATAACATTAAATCTTAATTTTTCACAGATTCCCAAAATGATACTATTTATAATTGCATCCTTATTTGGCCCAATAACTGCTGACATTGTGGATTACACCAGACAAAATTATGTATTAATTGAAAATGGATACGTCTCTATATACGATGAATATGGAGATGTTTTTCATATCACAAATTTAACGTATTTGGAAAATTTAGTAAACACTGAAATAAAAAAGTTGAAAGTGCACATTGAAAGTAACATATCAAAATCACTTTCAAGCGATTGATGGTAATACTGTAAATATTACAGTATTTACTGTAAAATTGGCAGTAAAAACATGTGATTTTAGCATAATGATATGAGTCCACTTTAAAATTTACAGTAATTCATGTCAATATGATAGTATATTCGAAGAATGATAGGGGCTCACTTTCAAAATTTATATTACCCACTGTTGGACGAAAAATGACAGTGTTTACTATCAATTTGACGGCCGTTTACTGTAGATTTTTTTTTCAGTGAACGAAAAAAAGCAAACATTTTATAAAACATCATTTTCATATAGCACAGACAATTATGATGAATTAAAAACCAATAGTTTGGATGATGAGTCTGATATTTTGGTAATTGAGACTCTGTTAGGACAATTGAAACAAAATTCTTTTAGACAAAAGAGAGGAATAAATGAGTTAGGAACACTTTGGAAATGGATAGCAGGAACCCCTGATCATGATGACTTTGTGAAAATTAATGACAAGCTAGACGAGTTAGTAGAAAATAATAATAAACAGTTCACCACGAATTCAGAAATTTTTAAAGTAATCAGGGAATTAACGGATTCAATAAATAACATTAAAGGGGATACATTTGCTAAAACACTGAAAAGAAAAAGAAATCAATATATGAAACATGACCTTCAAAATTTAATAAATACAATTACTCTTGGAAAAATAGGAACCTTAAACCCAGTAATTTTGCATTTAGATGAAATAAAAAATATTACAAACCATCAACATAGTTTAATGTCAATTACAGATTTAATGGATATTTCAGAATTTAAAATTGCTCAAAAAAATAATTTAATTGTTGTATATATAAAATATCCAAAAATAAAATTTACTTGTAGGTATTATGAAGCTAGAGCTATTGCACAGGTAGATGGTAAATTGATTATTGACAAAAATATAACAAGTTGTAATAATGAATTTCTTAATGTTCAAAATTGTAAAACAGAAATAGCAAATACTTATTGCAGATTAAATAAAGAAAAAACATGTTTGTCAGAACTTTTGAATAAAAAACAAGCAAAATGTAAAAAAATTAAAGAAAATAATAATAAAATTGAAATAATTAAACAGGGAGTTATATTAATTTCAGGCGAAAACATTGTAGAAAATCAAAATTTAACAGGAACATATTTAGTAACATTTGAAAACCAAACCAAAATAAATAATATAACTTATGTAAATACTGAAATGAAAATTTGGAATTATTTAACACATAATTATGTAAATAACTTTGAAGTTTTGGAATATGTGGAATCTAAAAATGAGCATTTAAGGTTGGAAAATATAAATTTTCTAGGTAAGAAAAATGAAGATATTAAACGACATTCAATATATTTCTATATTTTTGTGGCTTTTTGCGTATTTTGACAATCTATTTGTGTAAAGGGATGATCAAATCAGTTAAAACAAAATGTAAATTCTGAATTCCAACAAGTTTCATATAACGTAATTTTGGATCAAATTCATAATTTAACAAAAAATAAAATTGAATCAGGGACGATTCATCTTAGAGAGGGGGGAGTTAACGGCACCCTCCACACAGCTTCTTTACCGTAATTGTAAACAAAATTCATCTTTCTACATAGTGGATTCTTCATATGAATCATACGCTAACGGAAGCCCCATACAGCTCCATTAGCGTAACTATAAAAAATCATCTTTTTGCATAATTGATTCTTTAGAAATCATTCTTTAAAGTAACGCACTTTGTTGACATAAATAAGCCTCCTTGCATCTTTGGAATGTTCTACTTCTATCTTCATTTCAAGGCTAAGCTATTTCACAATTTCATGAAGCTAAAATTAAGTAAACAATTTTGTAAGCTATAAACAAGCCTGAATCTAGAATTAAGTTTCAGTTTTTTAGAGAAGCGCGTTCAATACTATATTACGCTCTAATAAATACTCGTTCGTCAGAAAGCGAACTAAAATAAATTATTATCTTATTATTTTTTAAAAACCATTTTGCCAAAGGGCAAAACTTAATTTGCATGCATGCGGATTTATTAAGAATTTGTATGCATTTAAGGTAAATGCCGTTTAGGGTTTTCCGCACAATAAATGATCTTCAGCCTGGGATATATCCATGTATTATACAAGTTGAAGGTGATTAGGGATAACGCGCAACATATGTATGTATGTATATTACGCTCCATACAAAAAAAAATGGACACCCTGTTTCCATCGGAATTATAAACTTCAATGTATTCTAAGGCCTTGGTAAAAATATTAAGATTTACCGGAGCTAAACCGCGTTAAAAAAAACGCTAAAACTATCATGTTTTATGTATAAAAGGAGTATGAAAAAATATTTTTTAATAAAAAACACCTTAAATTATGATTTAGGTGGAGAACAAAAGGTGGGCATACAAAGTTTGAAAATTTTATCAACGCAATCCAAATATTGAGATGTATGATGCTGTTTTTGGTCATACTTCGAGGGGTAGGTTTGTGGAAAACTTTAATAACTCAGCCAATTATTGATGGATTTGGACGATTAGGATATCATTTGAAAGGTATTTTCGAGATGTTGCCATTTCTGCAAAATTTAACCCTTTTGGTCGAATTCCCCATTGCGAATATTAGCACACAGGTATACAATAATAGTATTGATAAAATTTTTAAACCTTTTTATGCTTACCTTTTGCACTCTATCATCTCAGATTCTTTTTATTAAAAAATGTTTTTTCATACTCCTTGTATACAAAAAAAACGATATTCTTAGCGATTTTTTGTCGCGGTTTAGCTCCGGTAAATCTTAAAATGTTTTCGAAATATTTTGGGAGAGTCCTTAGAAAAGAGTGAATTTTGAAATTCCGGTGGAAACAGTGCAACTTTTTTTGGCGAGGCACCTTAATGTATATATATGGGTGTTTGTTTTACAGGTTTGTTTTTCGAATAGAGATAAAACTGGCATTTTGTGGTCAAATCTGGCAACTCTAATGTGATTTATGTTCAGTTTGGTTTGCCATTTCATCATGAACAGGTTGACAAAAGAACAACGCTTGCAAATCGTGCAAATTTATTTCGAAAATAATGGTTCAAATTTTTTTTTCAAATGGCAAAATTTTGTTCAGTGATAAGGCTCATTTTTGGTTGAATGGCTACGTCAACAAGCAAAATTGCCGCATTTGGAGTGAAGAGAATCCACATGAGACCCTTGAAACGCCATTACATCCACAAAAACTGACTGTTTGGTGTGCTATATGGGCTGGTGGAGTCATTGGGCCATACTTTTAATTATTTTTCAAAAAATTTGACCCAGCATTTGAGGGATTTAGAAATAATTACAGAAATACTTAAAAAAGCCAATATGAAGATTTCACTTGAAAAGTCAAAATTTTTTCAAGAAGAAATAGAGTTTTTGGGATATATAATAGCCCAAAATGTTATTAAAACAGATCCAAATAAAATAAAATTAATTTTAAATTATCCGATACCTGAAAATCTACGTGAATTAAGAGGATTTCTAGGAATTGCGGGTTATTATCGAAAATTTGTTAAAAATTATGCTGCAATTGCAAAACCTCTAAATAAATATCTTTCGGGAGAGAATGGAAGAATTTCTAAGAATATGTCAAAAAAATTTAAAATTGAAATAGATCAAGATGGTATTTCTGCATTCAATAAATTAAAGAAACATTTAGCGTCAGAAATGGAATTGACGCAACCAAATTATTCAAGAACATTTGTATTAACTACCGACGCATCAAACGTGGCGATTGGTGCTGTGCTTTCACAGCAGGGTAAACCAATTACCTTTATTTCAAAAACTCTTAATAAAACAGAAAGAAATTATGCAACTAATGAAAAGGAATTATATGCCATTGTTTGGGCATTAAAAAATCTTAGAAATTATTTATATGGTGTTACCAATCTGGAAATTCGTACGGATCACCAACCTTTGACATTTGCTTTGTCACCCCGTAACCCTAATCCAAAAATGAAAAGATGGCATGCTTTTATAGAAGAGTTTGCTCCGAAATTTGTGTATCAACCTGGTAAAACCAATATTGTGGCAGACGCGTTGTCACGTCTCGAGTTAAATAATATGTCCGATGATCCAGAGGATTCAGAAAGTAATGAATCGAACCATTCTGCACAAAGTAGTGAAAGTATTCGAATACAGGAAACAAAAAAACCTGTAAATCAATTTAAACAACATATAATTTTGTGTAAAAATAAATTCACAATCCATGAAGATTGAAAATTTCGGAAAGAAAAGACATTTAATAGAATATGACACCGTGGAAAATTTATTAACCATCTTGAAGGAGTTTATTCAACCAAAATTGGTGACTGCAATTCATTGCACTATTGAGGATTTGTATGAGATCCAAGAACCCCTGAAACGAGGGTTTCAAAATAAATTTGTTTATACAGATCTTTTTCCAATGGATATAACTAATAGAGAGGATCAGTCTGGAATAATTGAACAAACCCATAATAGAGCTCATCGTAGCTTTAATGAAAATATTAAACAAATAGAAAAAATGTATTATTGGCCAGAAATGAGGAAAAAAATGAAAGAATATATTCGTAATTGCATAATATGCAATAAAAATAAATATGATCGACATCCTAAAAAAATCCCAGTAGGAAAAGCTCCAATCCCAGAAAAGGAAGGGGAACAGCTTCATTTAGACATTTAGACGCATATTCACAATTTTTAATAATAAAACATATAGAAGATAAATCCAATATTGAAGAAAAAGTTTTAGAATTGCTTCAGACTTTCACGGATGTAAAGCAGATTACTTTAGACAATGAACCAAGTTTCACAACTCCAATATTTAAATCCCTTATGCAAAGATTAAATATCGAAATATATTTTTGCGATCCAAGACATAGCATAACAAATGGGCAAATAGAAAGAGTCCATTCGACAATAATTGAAATAGCTAGATGTATAAAAGAAGAATATAATATAGTAAGTGATTTAGAAACAATCCTTAGAGCAGCTCAACAATATAATACAACGATTCATTCAGTCACAAATCTTAAACCAAATGAAGTTCTTTATAATAAAGTAAAACACGAGAATTTATCAATAATATTAAAACAAGCACAAGAAAAAATGCTTGCAACCCATAACAAAAATAGAATAAAGAAACAATATTATCCCGGCCAAATTATTTACGAAAAGGTCATAGGAGAAAGGAATAAACTTAGACCTAGATATAAAAAACAACAGGTTAAGGAAAATTTAGAAAGTAAAATAATAATTAATAATAGAGAAAGAATTATACATAAGGATAACATTAAATCTTAATTTTTCACAGATTCCCAAAATGATACTATTTATAATTGCATCCTTATTTGGCCCAATAACTGCTGACATTGTGGATTACACCAGACAAAATTATGTATTAATTGAATATGGAGATGTTTTTCATATCACAAATTTCACGTATTTGGAAAATTTAGTAAACACTGAAATAAAAAAGTTGAAAGTGCACATTGATAGTAACATATCAAAACCACTTTCAAGCGATTGATGGTAATACTGTAAATATTACAGTATTTACTGTAAAATTGGCAGTAAAAACATGTGATTTTAGCATAATGATATGAGTCCACTTTAAAATTTACAGTAATTCATGTCAATATGATAGTATATTCGAAGAATGATAGGGGCTCACTTTCAAAATTTATATTACCCACTGTTGGACGAAAAATGACAGGGTTTACTATCAATTTGACGGCCGTTTACTGTAGATTTTTTTTTCAGTGAACGAAAAAAAGCAAACATTTTATAAAACATCATTTACATATAGCACAGACAATTATGATGAATTAAAAACCAATAGTTTGGATGATGAGTCTGATATTTTGGTAATTGAGACTCTGTTAGGACAATTGAAACAAAATTCTTTTAGACAAAAGAGAGGAATAAATGAGTTAGGAACACTTTGGAAATGGATAGCAGGAACCCCTGATCATGATGACTTTGTGAAAATTAATGACAAGCTAGACGAGTTAGTAGAAAATAATAATAAACAGTTCACCACGAATTCAGAAATTTTTAAAGTAATCAGGGAATTAACGGATTCAATAAATAACATTAAAGGGGATACATTTGCTAAAACACTGAAAAGAAAAAGAAATCAATATATGAAACATGAACTTCAAAATTTAATAAATACAATTACTCTTGGAAAAATAGGAACCTTAAACCCAGTAATTTTGCATTTAGATGAAATAAAAAATATTACAAACCATCAACATAGTTTAATGTCAATTACAGATTTAATGGATATTTCAGAATTTAAAATTGCTCAAAAAAATAATTTAATTGTTGTATATATAAAATATCCAAAAATAAAATTTACTTGTAGGTATTATGAAGCTAGAGCTATTGCACAGGTAGATGGTAAATTGATTATTGACAAAAATATAACAAGTTGTAATAATGAATTTCTTAATGTTCAAAATTGTAAAACAGAAATAGCAAATACTTATTGCAGATTAAATAAAGAAAAAACATGTTTGTCAGAACTTTTGAATAAAAAACAAGCAAAATGTAAAAAAATTAAAGAAAATAATAGTAAAATTGAAATAATTAAACAGGGAGTTATATTAATTTCAGGCGAAAACATTGTAGAAAATCAAAATTTAACAGGAACATATTTAGTAACATTTGAAAACCAAACCAAAATAAATAATATAACTTATGTAAATACTGAAATGAAAATTTGGAATTATTTAACACATAATTATGTAAATAACTTTTAAGTTTTGGAATATGTGGAATCTAAAAATGAGCATTTAAGGTTGGAAAATATAAATTTTCTAGGTAAGAAAAATGAAGATATTAAACGACATTCAATATATTTCTATATTTTTGTGGCTTTTTGCGTATTTTGACAATCTATTTGTGTAAAGGGATGATCAAATCAGTTAAAACAAAATGTAAATTCTGAATTCCAACAAGTTTCATATAACGTAATTTTGGATCAAATTCATAATTTAACAAAAAATAAAATTGAATCAGGGACGATTCATCTTAGAGAGGGGGGAGTTAACGGCAGCCTCCACACAGCTTCTTTACCGTAATTGTAAACAAAATTCATCTTTCTACATAGTGGATTCTTCATATGAATCATACGCTAACGGAAGCCTCATACAGCTCCATTAGCGTAACTATTTATAAAAAATCATCTTTTTGCATAATTGATTCTTTAGAAATCATTCTTTAAAGTAACGCACTTTGTTGACATAAATAAGCCTCCTTGCATCTTTGGTATGTTCTACTTCTATCTTCATTTCAAGGCTAAGCTATTTCACAATTTCATGAAGCTAAAATTAAGTAAACAATTTTGTAAGCTATAAACAAGCCTGAATCTAGAATTAAGTTTCAGTTTTTTAGAGAAGCGCGTTCAATACTATATTACGCTCTAATAAATACTCGTTCGTCAGAAAGCGAACTAAAATAAATTATTATCTTATTATTTTTTAAAAACCATTTTGCCAAAGGGCAAAACTTAATTTGCATGCATGCGGATTTATTAAGAATTTGTATGCATTTAAGGTAAATGCCGTTTAGGGTTTTCCGCACAATAAATGATCTTCAGCCTGGGATATATCCATGTATTATACAAGTTGAAGGTGATTAGGGATAACGCGCAACATATGTATGTATGTATATTACGCTCCATACAAAAAAAAATGGACACCCTGTTTCCATCGGAATTATAAACTTCAATGTATTCTAAGGCCTTGGTAAAAATATTAAGATTTACCGGAGCTAAACCGCGTTAAAAAAAACGCTAAAACTATCATTTTTTATGTATAAAAGGAGTATGAAAAAATATTTTTTAATAAAAAACACCTTAAATTATGATTTAGGTGGAGAACAAAAGGTGGGCATACAAAGTTTGAAAATTTTATCAACGCAATCCAAATATTGAGATGTATGATGCTGCTTTTTGGTCATACTTCGAGGGGTAGGTTTGTGGAAAACTTTAATAACTCAGCCAATTATTGACGGATTTGGACGATTAGGATATCATTTGAAAGGTATTTTCGAGATGTTGCCATTTCTGCAAAATTTAACCCTTTTGGTCGAATTTCACACATTGCGAATATTAGCACACAGGTATACAATAATAGTATTGATAAAATTTTTAAACTTTTTTATGCTTACCTTTTGCACTCTATCATCTCAGATTCTTTTTATTAAAAAATGTTTTTTCATACTCCTTGTATACAAAAAAACGATATTATTAGCGATTTTTTGTCGCGGTTTAGCTCCGGTAAATCTTAAAATTGTTTCGAAATATTTTGGGAGAGTCCTTAGAAAAGAGTGAATTTTGAAATTCCGGTGGAAACAGTGCAACTTTTTTTGGCGAGGCACCTTAATGTATATATATGGGTGTTTGTTTTACAGGTTTGTTTTTCGAATAGAGATAAAACTGGCATTTTGTGGTCAAATCTGGCAACTCTAATGTGATTTATGTTCAGTTTGGTTTGCCATTTCATCATGAACAGGTTGACAAAAGAACAACGCTTGCAAATCGTGCAAATTTATTTCGAAAATAATGGTTCAAATTTTTTTTTCAAATGGCAAAATTTTGTTCAGTGATAAGGCTCATTTTTGGTTGAATGGCTACGTCAACAAGCAAAATTGCCGCATTTGGAGTGAAGAGAATCCACATGAGACCCTTGAAACGCCATTACATCCACAAAAACTGACTGTTTGGTGTGCTCTATGGGCTGGTGGAGTCATTGGGCCATACTTCTTCCGCAATAATGCTGGAGAGGCAGCTACCGTTAATGGAAACCGGTATAGAGCCATGATAACCGACTATTTTGTTCCCGAATTGGATGGCATGAATGTGGATGAGTTGTGGTTCCAACAAGACGGCGCTACATGCCACACAGCGCACGTCACAATCGATTTATTGAAGGAAACATTCGATGAGCGCATAATTTCGCGGAATGGACCTGTCAATTGGCCAATAAGGTCGTGTGATTTGACACCATTGGATTATTTTCTTTGGGGATATGTGAAGTCGCTCGTCTACACCAACAAACAAGAAACGTTAGGGGAATTGGAAGCCAACATTCGTGGCGTTATTGCCGACATACGGCCCCATATGCTCGAAAAAGTGGTTGAAAATTGGACCTGTAGAATTGGCTTTATTCGAGCCAGCCGCGGCGGCCACATGCCCGAAATCATATTTAAACATTAATGGCATAGAATTATCCTTCCAATAAAGCCAAATTGATGGACCTTAAAACAATTTTCTTGTGTTTTGTTTCAATTCGAAGTTCTATACCCCTAAAAAAGCCTTTTGGAAGGCAATGCAAACTAAAATACTGAACTATACTTCACTCTTCATGTCTCATTGTGTATTCACATGAGAATGGCTTCATGCACCTCTACTACCTACCTAACAAATGTATGTACATATGTATATTGCAGTGAACTAACATGCATACGCTGGCAAGAACCGTTCGCGGGTTTGAGGGGCTGCACGCCAACAAATAAATAAAAAGATTTAAAGTTTTAGCTATATATTTTATGACTTTGCAATTTTCTTTTATTTAAACTCATTATTTTTACATTAAACACATAAAACGATGAGGCGATGATATGTCACGATGGTAACTAACTAACTTTAATCACTGATTTAAGATCTCTTTATAAATTTTTTATGAGACCGTTACTCATAAGTAAAATAGATAAAATATTGGAAATCAATCGAGAGTACTAATAAGTACATATTGAGCTATTAAAATTGCGTAATGAGAACATATTGAGTGCGTAGTAACTTGGGAATTAGATTATGGTGAGGGAGAGATGAGCATACATAACTGGCAAGCGTATGTGCCTCGATGTCACATCAGAAATGATTTAATAACTTTTTAACTACAAAAGTCTCCATCCTGGAAAAAGTGTATTCTTTTAGATGAAAGGTCAGCTCATATCATATATATTTTTTCAAAAATATTCGTTGGACATGTTTTTAATAATTGTTGTAAGAAAATATTTAAATATGTGTTCATTTTTAAAACGACTTAGTGACCCACTTATGGTTTGCTTGTGTTACAAAATTTTAAATGTTTTTGGTTCATATTGCTATTATTGCATAAATACCCTTTTTTTCATTTGTTTACATGCGGTTTTTCTTTAGTCTTTATTGTATTCTTTATTGTTTTTTATTTCGAACATGATATGCGGTATTTTTTTTCTTTTTAGCTTGTACCGTTATCAAACTGGGTAAGTTGGAGTGTTTTTTTTTTGTTTGTTTATTATAATTTTTTTTTGTAAAACTAGTGGCGTTATGTTGCTTTAATTATATTCTTATGAATTATAATTTTTAGTAGTTACGATTCAAGTGACTTTATTCTTCTTTTCTTTTTGTTCTTACATTTATGTATACATATTGGCGTAGCCACAATGAAGTTTAAGCTTTAAACTTCATTGCGTTGCCACCATATTACTAATTAGTGCTTATGGCTAGTATGCTACCCCGTTTACATCTACCACAACTCGGCCAACCTGACCTAATGATCGGCCTCGATCAGGCAGAGTTGCATATTTGATAAACACACTTATTGCTAGTTGAATAGGTTAGTGTCGCTTTCGCACACCCCGTCTATTTCTTTACTTTTCCAGCGTTTAATGTTGCAGGCTTCTATTACCCCATCATACGGTATTTGGGTAATTTGCCCATTTTCAATGTCTCTTATTACGTAACGATCATTCGGAAGTTTCTTGTGCACGATGTACGGTCCCTTAAACTTTGGCAGAAGTTTTTTATTAACGCCTACTGTCGTGTCTATGTTTTTTATCACCACGAAGTCTCCCTTTTCGAATTTGGTCACTTTCGCACCCTTCTGCTCATTTCGACTGAGGTTATACAATTGTACTTTTTCGATATTTTTCTCAGTCCCGCTACGTCTCTCCCCCCCCCCCCCCCCCTAATTTACTTTACCATTGTTTCCATTTAATGTAATAAAAGACTTTTTGTAAGGTTTTAAAGAAACGCGTTTATTTAATTCATTGCTTCGCATTGACAGGTTAATGTTGAAAATTTCAAGAAAATCTCTACGTAGTAGTAATTTAAAAGGCATTACAGTGTCTGCCAGAACAAAAAGTGACATTTTCTTTATAATGTTTTTGAATTTAATTAGAACTGAAATCCTTCCTAAGGGTTTTATTTTTGAGTTTCCGATGCATCTAAAGCTTTTCATATCCACTTGTCGCACGTAACTCGTGTTAATGTTCGAAACTTCCGAAGATTTCACGAAACTATTGGGACTACCCGTATCGAGTAAGGAAAAGAAATTAGCATACTTAGGGGTGTTCTTATACGCATGTGCAAAAGCGACACTTACCGATTCCTGGAATCGTACGAAGGTTTCCTCATCTTCTACTACTGCCACCGTTCGTGTCGGGCACTGTTTGTAGTCGTGATCCGTTTTGCCACAACGGAAGCGTGAGCCTCTCTCCCGCTTTTCCCTCCTGCAGTCTTTTGCCATGTGTCCATAGCGCGAGCAGTTAAAGCATCTGATTTCGTCGGGGTTATAGCGCGCTGTACCAACCGTATTATTTTTCGCAAGCAGATTCTCATATTTCGGCATAAATAGTGTCAGGGCCTGAAGGGTGGATACGCCGCCGAAAATTAACGAACTGCCTGTGTTGTCGCGCAACCCATCCACAATGAACTCCACCAACTCTTCCTCGCCTATAGGAGCACTTTGAGCGATTTGCTGCATGGCCAGCACATAATGGGCACGGCGTTCTGGAATGAAAAAAAGATGACCTAGAACGACGCAAAAAACTAATGATGCCATCTTTTTTCTGACGTCTCTGATGTACCGAAAATGATAGTCGGAGAGTCTGAGTTGCTCGGCTTTTCATTTTATCCTTAAATATCCTTTTTTTAGGATAATATAAATAGCGTAGTAAACTATAATTGCACTGTTGATTTGGAATTTACTGAAACCAAAGAAAATTGATGGCATTAGATGCCAATAGTACACGACTTTTAGTTTTTTTCGATTTAAGCTCAAATGAAGAGAAAAATCCTTCATAGAGTCCTTGAATTTTATAGTATAATTTATCGAATACAACTTTTTTAAATACCAATTTATCTGTTTTTGGGTACGAGGAACTCATTTCTGAGGTCCATTTAATGCTATTTCTACGCTAGATGGCTCTACCGAAGTTCCAAAAAGAATTTTTGCACTCGAAAATGAGATTACTTACCCAAACTGTTGGCAAAATAGGACTAGCGAAAGCGTGGGAAGCGTCTATACTTTTTCAAAAGTAAATTGAAAAAATTTCAACTAGACTAAATAATTTTATATTCAGTAATAAAAATAGCTAAATTAATTTGAAAATTATGTGCTTAGTTTTTTTGAAAAATTTATATGGGAAACCATGGACACAAAATACAATATACAACGATACCACGAATACGAGACTCTTGTGAATTGCCCAAATGTTTTAATAGACTACAAATATAAAGATGTACAAAAACTAGATCTTATATATGAACTGATGAAAATTCTACAACTGATTCTCTTAATTTCTTTGAATATGACGGATGAGAGAGCATTGTTATTTTCCTCTTCTCCCAATACTTAAGAAATTCATGGAGTGCAGATTCTCCGGCTTGTTCAGACCACAAACCTAAACCATGTGATGTTTGACACTGTTTGGTGTGTTTTAATAAAACATGTAATTTCAAGGTGTGTGAAGTCTCTGTAGCTATTAATTCATTTGACAATTTTTAGATTAATTCATCAATTTCATGTAATGAATCAATCTTATGATGATGCATATTCTTTGACACGACGATCAAATTTTCCTACTTAGTTTCAAATCGTTTGGGTGTAATCGCGTTTTATTTATAAGAATAATCACAGCTCAAGTGAATTAAACATTGTATGCTACACGCGGCGGAAGTTAAAAATATGTATACGATAAGTTGGATGCGGTTCCTTCCCCATAATTTTTAGAACACCAGAGATGTCAAAGAAAGATCCCATCACTATATTTCGACAGCATTTTAGATCATCTTTTTTTCATTCCGGAACACTGTGTGCAAAAATTCTTTTTGGAAATTTGATAGAGCCATCTAGCGTAGAAATAGCATTTAATGGACCTCAGAAATGAGTTCGTCGTACCCAAAAACCCACAAATTCGTATTTAAAAAGTTTTATTCGATAAATTATACTATAAAGGATATTCAAGGACTCTATGAAGGATTGTTTGGTTCATTTGAGCTTAAATCGAAAAAACTAAAAGTCGTGTACGTGTATTGGCATCTAATGCCATCAATTTTCTTTGGTTTCAGTAAATTCCAAATCAACAGTGCAATTATAGTTTACTACGCTATTTATATTATCCTAAAAAAAGGATATTTAAGGATAAAATGAAAAGCCGAGCAACTCAGACTCTCCGACTATCATTTTCGGTACATCAGAGACGTCAGAAAAAAGATGGCGTCATTAGTTTTTTGCGTCGTTCTAGGTCATCTTTTTTTTCATTCCAGAACGCCGTGTGGGTTAGAGTTTCATTTTTCTCCCATTTGCGCGATTGCAGTTTTTTGAAAATATCTTTGACGCTTATTGTCTTTTTGAACTCACGCGTTAGGGCTGTTTTGAGCTCGCCCCACGAGTCGACGGTAACTATTTTCGTGTATAGCTGGGCGCTTCCTACTAGCATACGCCGTGCTAGTAGTGTTAACGATTTGTCATCATAGCCGTAAAGTTTTGAGATACGTTCGAGGTCGTCTACCCATTTAGTAACGTCTGTTTAGTCATCACCACTGAACTTGGATAGTGCGTTTTCGATGTCTGCAAAGCTTGTTGAGGGTTGTCGTGCCATTGTAGACCCTTCCAAATTATTTATTTCTTGTTTTAGCTTTAGTATGCGCAATTTTATTTGCATCTGTGCCTCTAATTCTTCCAGTTCGTTGGTTGAGGTTAGTTTGTCTATTGGCGCTGCATGTGGTAGTGTTGAATTTACGGAAGATGCTGTTTGTGGTGCGGAAGTTGCTAATGGAGGTGCCTACATTGAGGGTGGTGCTGAAGATGTTGGTGGTGGTGCGGAAGTTGCTGAAGTTGTTGTCGGTACTGTACTTGGACCTGGCGTAGCGGATCGTGTTAGTGGTCAGCTAGTTTTGGTACCGGTAGATTTACCGTTTGTCGATGATGCTGCATTTATTGTTGCGCTTAGCAAAGCTTTTAATTGCTGAATGCTTGCCGTTTCGGGGAACTCAATTCCCATGTTGCGCAACGCTTCAATTATTTCTTGCTTTTGCGACATTTTCCGAACTTTTATCGTTTTAAGAAATTTTTTCGTTAAAAATTTATTTTGCGGTTCTAGCCACACCTGACGCTTTAGTAGTTACGATTCAAGTGACTTTATTCTTCTTTTCTTTCTGTTCTTACATTTATGTATACATATTGGCGTTACCACAATGAAGTTTAAGCTTTAAACTTCATTGCGTTGCCACCATATTACTAATTAGTGCTTATGACCCCGTTTACATCTACCACAAATTTGTTTTTTGTTTTTACTGCTACTTCCTATGCTATGTGGAATTAAGGTAAAATTATTATTCTTATCAATACTTTTTACTTTGTAGTGCCCAGTATATCTATTTTATTACTTATGGGAGGCCTCTTCTCTAATTAATACTAAATCTCGTATGTTGATTTCCTACTATAACTATTTTTGTAATAATTGGTTTTTTTTGTTTTCTTTAGCCTCTTGGACTAATTTCCTAGCTCTTTGCTGGGCTATTTGGAGTCTGTATATTACCTCTTTGTCGTAAGCTTCGTGTTTGTACAAAGGGCTGATTTCCTTATATTTTCACAAATCTTAGTTCGGTGGAGTTTTTGCAAATATTAGTTCAAATGGACAATATTTGTGCGTGGTAGATGGCGTCGTATTGTAACAATACGTGAAATACCTGAGGTATTCATCCCATTCGTCTTTGTCACTGGATATGTATGAACGTTTGCATTCGTTGAATGTCCGGTGATTGCGTTAAACAGTACCCAAAGTTTGATGATGGTACGGTGTTGAAGTTTTGTGTTTGATTTTCAACAATTTACACATTTCTTTGAATAAGCTATTTTTGTATTCTGTGCCCATATCTGTTGTGATTGTTTTCATTTGTCCGTAACTCAAGATAAAATGCTCGACCTTTATTGCGTGTTTGCTTGGGACTGGGATAGCTACCAAATATTTGGTTAGGTCGCATATAATAGTAACTGCATATTCGTTTCCATTTATCGATTTCGACAACGGGCCATTTATATGCTTATATTTCTTTTTTTCTTGCAGTGGATGCAAATTTTTACGTATTTTCATACGCCATTTTCCATATTCAGCCAGATGTACTTCTGCTCCATTTTATCTGTCATGCGATTTATTCCTGGGTGGCCACCACTAATAGGATCGTCGTGATATTTATGCAGAATTTCTTTAATTTTTCCGGGTTTTGTCACGTATATAACCTCTGGGGTTAGAGCGACTATTAACTTTTTGACAACTTTATTGCCCATTTCTATAAATTTGCCTACTGCAGTATAATTTCGTTTAAACAATTTGTCCCCTAAAGACAACTGTACTTGTACCAGTCCTAAATTTCCGGCATCTCTTTCGAGCCTGGTGAAGAATTGTCTAAAGTCAATCTTATCCTCAACAATTAGGTGCTTGTATCTAACTTGCTACAAATTTTCTTTCCTTTTTTTGAAATATAATTTCGGCGGATTGAAAACGAGTTCAACATATCTTTTTACTTCAAATTTATTTATCGCTTCGTAAATTTTGGGGTTCCCTGAGTGACTTTCTTTTTTCTCAACATTATTGTTGGTATTTTTGCTGCTCATCTTGTAGTTATTTTTAATGTTTTATTTTACTTGCTTCCACTGACAAGTGTTTTAAGTTTTTTATTTTTATGCGTCCGCTATATGACTTATATTTCCAACTATGTACTCCACTTAAAAATCGTACTCTTCTAGATCGAGCCTTACCCTTGTCAGCTGAGATGAAGGACTTTTCATTGAAAATAGGTATGTTGAAGGGCGATGGTCGATTTTAACATATGGTCTCAAGAAGGTTATTGCCCGATGGATTACGGCCAATTCTTTTTCTATTGTGGCTTATTTGGTTTCGCCTTTTGTGAAGGACCTTGACGCATAACCAATTGGTAGCTTTTTGCCATCATGTTCTTGGCTAAGGACTGCTCCACAAGCGTATCCACTAGCGTCTGTTGTTATGCAGAATTCTTGATCGAAATCTAGATATTGAAAAAGTTTTGGACTAATTAATGCTTCCTTTAAGCCGACAAAAGCTTTTTTACATTCTTCTGTCCATTTGAAGGAAACATTCTTTTTGCAAAGCCTAGTTAATTTTCTGGAGTGTTCTACAAAATTCGGTACAAATCTTCTGTAATAGTTGCAGAAGACTATGAATCTTTTAACTTCACCGGCTGTTGTTGGTGTTGGATAATTTTGAACTGTTTCAAATTTGCTTGGATCGGGTAATATTCCCTTGTTTGTGCATTTATGTCCTAAATAAGTTACTTCTTGACTGAAAAAAATAGGCATTTATCTGGATGAAATTTTAGGTTGAATTTTCTCCAGAATAAGTATCTTAAATGTTTTAGCATATGATTTTCAGAACAACCTTATACGACTAAATCGTCCATGTAGAGAATTCTGTGCATAGTGTTGTTAATGGCGTGTTGTCAAATTTCGGAAAATGGTTGGTTAATCTTTTTAATTTTTCTGTATCGTTGCAATGTTTACTGTGTGTTTTTGTTTTAATTAGTGTGCAATCGTCAACATTTTCGGTGCTGATCTTGTAATTTTGAATAGTTGTGATTTTATGTGTAGTGTTGATAATTCTAACGAAAGTTTGATCCTTATTTCTAATTGTGTTTGCTATGAAAATGCCCTCAGATAATTGTTGGTATGGGATAAAAATGTTTTTGTTATTATTGTTTACTTTAACTTGTCTAATGACTTCAAATCTAGGAGGTGCATGCTACCTTTTTAAAATGGCTCTTGGAGCTTTTTACCCTAGCTTCCCACAGCCCACCCATGTGTGGGGCTCCGGCGGGAATGAAATACCACGTTACTGCTTGGTGGCTAAACTTCGAGACCGTTGCGTCTCGGGCTTTGGCGAGAAGGGCTTTGAATTCCGATCGTAAAGTTCGGGAAGCCCCGACAAAGTTCGGGCCATTGTCGGAGTAAATATTTTGGGTACATCCTTTTCTAGCGATGAATCTTGAAAAAGCGGCGAAAAAAGAGGGGGTCGTCAGATCACTTGTCACTTCAAGATGGATCGCTTTTGTGCTAAAACACAAAAAAAAGACAAACGTAGCCTTTTGAAATTCGGCATCCCCTGCCACGATAGTTCTTGATCTCGAAAGGTCCTGCAAAATCAACTCCTATGTTAGTGAACGCACGGCTAAAGGTAGTGCGTTCGCTGGGGAGGTTGCCCATAAGTTTACAGTTATGTTTTGATGGAATCAGGACCGTCGTTGTCAGGCGGAAACAGCCATCAACAGGTGAACGTAGTTCAATATCTGATGCCTCCTTGACTTGAGCGGTCACGGCGTCTGTGATGCCTGATACTTGGGCATACAATTTTCTCGCTGGTACATTGATTCGGCGTTTGAGTTTTTCAGTCACAATGGAGCATTCAGACCTAGAGTCAATTAGTGCCCGCGCAGAGAAATTTTCACCATTGTGGTGTATGTATATATGGGCGGTCCCAAGTAACACGGCTGCGTCTGTGTTGACGTGACACGATGTGTAGTTGTGGTTCCCTGTCGAACCGTTGTTTCGAGCATCCCGTCTGGCAAGTGCCTGAGAGGATGTAGAAGGAGCCTCGTCCGACGGGTCTTTGAATGGGTTGTGCCTGGGTTTGGGTTGGGTCTGCGACTGCGTATCCGCATGCAGGAGCGTATGGTGGCGACTGTGGCACGTATTGCAGTTGTAGGAAGTGGTGCACTTCGTCACTGTGTGCCCTGGGATTAAGCAGTTGAGGCAGCTATTTATCGATTTAATAAATTTGATTATATTCCTATTCTAGATCGGAGAAGCGGGGACAGTTGCGTAGTCTGTGCTCGTTGGATCTACACATGTTGCGCGATGGCTTTTGGTTGCCGAGACACCTTTGTTTGAAAGGCGCCCAGTCTTTTTGGAGGGTTTTCTGTGGTCTGCCTTGTCGCGACTGGCTTTTGGGTTTTCGAAGTCGCATTTTCTACGACACCTGACACTGTTTCCAATGTCTGAAAACGGTTGGACAAGAATTTGTCTATGTCCTCCCACTTCGAAATGTCCATTTTGTGGTCGATACTTTGTTCCCATAGGGCCAAAGTACTTTCTGGAAGCTTCGTTGAGTGATGACAGGCAGTTGTTGATGTCGCTCTGCAGCTTTTTGATAGAGCTGCCACACTCATTGTCCACCTTTTTCAAATTGAATAAGATTTGCAACTGTGTATTAACCCAGATACGCTTATTCTCGTATCTTCCACACAGGTTTTTCCAGGCCATATCGAACCCTTCGTTGGTGAGTGGGCATTTCTTTACTATGTCCCTGGCCTCCCCCTCAGTCTTGTTGTTCAGGTGGAACAACTTCTCAACCGGAGTCAGGCGCTTACTAAGAATGTATATGGCCGTGAACATGTCCCGGAATGTTGGCCAGGATAAGTATTCGCGTTTGAATACTTCTGTATCCGCCTCCCTCGGATACTGTAGGATGGAATGAATCGCTGATGAATAGCTTATAGATCCAATTGAATGTTTATTGAATATACTTTCTATTTATACAAAATTCTTACACTAATACTTACAAATTATTTACGAACTAAAACATATAAAAATAGATACCTTACTAATACATACAAACTAAAATGCATAATTCTAAAATATGCTAAGTCAACATATTGTTGCAATAAATATGTCCAAGGGCGGATTTAGGGGTGGGGCACTGGGGCACGTGCCCCCCCCAGACGGGTTTTTTTGTACTGTTAATACTCCATCACAGAGCATTTTTAGTCGAAAAAGACTACAAATAATTGAATTTAGCAACATTTTCGGAATCGTGCCCCCCAGACGGTATTTTTGTACACTAGGTATGGAAACTCCATTAAATAGATGAAGAATCGCTGAATTTTCGAAATCTATTGCATATTGGTTCAGATATATAAAACTCTGTGTAACGCAAACATCAAACTACATATTTTGATTATTCGTTTGGTTTGTACTGTGTGGATGCCTTGGTGCATGTGTAGGTACACACCAAAAATTTCATTTCTTTTAGTTAGAAACCTTACATCGCTTGATTATACGGCTTACATAATTTAACCCTATTCTTCAAAAATGAAATGGGTTTATAAAGCTTTTTACAATGACATTTTCATACAAATTTTGAATTATAACAGCTTATTAAAATATATATGTATAATATATAATATGCATGTATAAGAGGGTTAGGCTACGTTCAATTTAGGCCATAAACTCCATTTAAAAGGGGATTTTTTTTGTTAATTCATATTGTTGTTGTCAATAAACTCGAGTTTATGGCTCAACGTGAACGTAATATAAGGCCTTAAATTTGTAACGAATTCCGTTGTATGCAAAATTACTCATATTTATACATTTTTTTCTTTACTTATGTCATTACTTAGACTTACAATGAAGTTTAATTAAAAGAATCTCTCTCTGTGAGACAACCTTACGCCTGATAGAACATGTAAGTTAGGCAATATTATAAAAAGAAAAGTGAATATAATGAACTTATTATAAGAATTGTTGTAAGGCCATAGAGGAACTATGATAAACTTATTATAATGTGATGCAGCCGTATACCTTATTCCTTATAATCCCTTATACGAATTTTTTGTGGGTATTGGCAATATTTGTAAATATCTGACTGAAACAACAACGGTTTGTGTATGAGGTTTGCTAAGTTTGCCCACAAGAACCCTTAAGGTTTTAAATTGCAACTATTTTTTGCAATGCTGTTAAAATTTCAAATTCGAGTCTACGCGACCTCCGCACGATGGGACATTTTGGAAAAACTTGCCTCAATTATTATTATTATTATTAACTTGCCTCAAAGCCAAATTTTTAGGGAACTTTTTAGAATCCATTTTCATACAAAGTTTTTCGAGCGTAAAACGCAGCATAATTTTGGCAAATGGTCAAAAACGAGTTGTCAAAGTTTAGTTGTGAAGTTTTTTGCAAAATAAATTTTTTTTTTTTGGATTTCTGTAGTTTACTATGAATAACACTACTTTATAAGGTTCCTCATATGTAGACATATACATATGAAAGGCTGGGGTAGTTAAATGAAAAACGTATATTTAAAGTAAAAGTGTAAAAAAATATTGTATCTACAGTAAAAGTCAGACAAATTGCTTTTTTCAATTAAAGTCGGAAATATGGTTGGAAAAATAAAACATATCTCTTACTTTTAATGAAAAAACGATTAGCCTGACTTTTACTGTACAATCTTTATTTATGTGATTGTATCAAACATTTTATAAGGTTTGCTTCAGTTGCATTAAACATATTTTTTACTTTTACTCCCAACCTTTCATACATATATAGGTATTTCGACTCATTTATTAACCTTAATTTTAGTTACATATCTCCCATTTTGTAAAGCATAAAAAGGGTTACTGCCACGCCTATTTCCGAGGGGTTGATCATTGTGAAATCGTTTGAGCAAATATTCATATCAATAGCTATAACACTCTACTGAAAAAAAAATTCCAAACGACAATTTTTTGGCACCATGCATAATGCTTTACATAAATCTACTCTTTTGATTTGCGAAAAATTTATTTTTGAGACAAGTTTTATTAAGAACTAGCAGACCCGGCAGACGTTATTCTGCCTGACCAGTGACTTCCCTAGAAATACATTTTCAAATATTTTTCTATTAATTTTTAACATTTCATTTATTGCAGTGCTTTAGGGCATACAATATTTCTGGATTTAACTTCTTTGGTATAAACAAATAAATTTTTTGGATGTCCAACTCAAAAAACGGATCTTTTGAACTCAATGAGTATGACAAAAACCATTATGCGCGGCTGGGTAGATGTGTAGTTAGTATTTATTTAATTATATCCTATATCTACCATTTAACGCCACTATTATGATTTTATGAAAATCCTATAATATTCTGGATATGTATAAACGGCAATAACAAAAAAGAAAAATTATATGCTTTGATTAAGATTTAAGAACGTTAAAATCTCACTAAAGCAAATACATTCAGGGATAGATATAACGAATTGAAATATTACTTAGCTTGTGGTCTTGGAACTGCCCACATTTCCAAAAAGTTTACAAATGTAGCCTATGTATGTCGTACCCAACGAAGATTTTAACGTATTGGAAAAGTTTAAAACAGATCAACCATAAACTTTGGACATTATTGAAGTAAAAACAAAGTACTGAATACAAAAAATGTGGGCGTCGCACCGCCCACTTTTCCCAAATTATATAATTCTTGACCAAGGGACACACATATCCAAAAATCATTAGTTTAGACCAAACATATTCAAAGTTATGATGATTTAAATTTTATAAAGCCTGGGCGCCTTTTCCAAAAATTAATATAGCCTAAATCGTACACAACAATCTTCTGAACCAATCTGGAAAGTTTAGAAAAGATCGACCATAAACTTTGGACATTATTGAAGTACAAACAAAACACAAAAAATGTGGGCGTGGCACGGCCCACTTTTCCCAAATTATATGAATCTTGACTAAAAGACAGACATGTCCAAAAATCTTTAATTTAGACCTAATATGTTCAGAGTTATGAAGAACTTAAATTAAAGAACTGCCTACTTTTCCAAAAATTGATATAGCCTGAATCGTACACAACAATTTTCTTAACCAATCTGGAATGTTTAAAAGAGATCGACCATAAACTTTGGAAAAGGACACACATATCCAAAAATCATTAATTTAGACCAAATATGTTCAGAGTTATAAAGAATTGTAATTTTATATAGCCTGGGGGCGTGGCACCTCCCATTTTTCCAAAAATTAATATAGCCTATGCTTTAACCCATGATCCCAAGAATATACTGTGAAAATTTTATAAAAATCGGTTGAGTACTTTGGACGCCTATAAAGGACACACAGACACACATTCATTTTTATTTATAAGATTCCCATAGTGCGATGCATAAAAATTCATATGAATTTGTACCGCAACGCCTACTACCTTTGTGCCGCAGGAGTGCTTTATTTTCTTATTTTATTGCGCTACAAGTTAACAAAAGTGATTAATTATTCGATTGGTCAAATAGTCCATGAAAAGTTGTGAAAAGTGATTATTGTTAGTGCTATCGTGTTTAAGTGATTTTGTTAAAAAAAATGAGTGCCAGAAAAAGACAACAAAACTTAAGCGCGTTCTTCCATCCGAAGAAGCAAAGGTGTAATGATGTACTTCCTGATAAAGTAAGTGGTGTCCAATTACATTCCGCGGAGCCGGCGAGTACATCAGTGGCAACAGCCTCAACGAGCAACGCACTACAGGAACGGGATATAGGTGAGTAGTGTAATCCTTGTGGGTTTAGAAATTTTGTTTAGTTAAAAGTTGGATTGTATGGGAGGTACCACGCCCCTTTTTGGTTAACCACGAGTTTTATGGGTGAGAATGGTGCTGTCATCCTATAACTTTATACCAATTCTTATGTTCCTACTTTAAGCATTTTTAAAGAACAAATTGAGAAATTCCAAAGCGGTTTGAAAATTTTAAAAGCTAATAAAATTTTCTGTAAGCCATGCATACAAAACTTTTCGCTAGGCCCTGTGGCTCGAAGATAATGAGCAATCAACACGGATTTTTAGCTTTTTTTGAAAAATGTAAAAAATGTGTATTTTGCAGGAAAGGATATCGAAAACTTTTAATTTTGTTCCAGATATTTTTTTCTCTGTAAGCTCCGTTTTATTACAAAACAAATGAGCTTTCATCCAAGAAAATCGATGGATTATTACAAAAGTTATTAATGGTTTTGGAATTGCTCAATTTATTCCTGAGCTATACATGATTAGGTGGAGCTAGGGTCGGCGCATAGGCGCAGATAAATGTTTGTTGAAAAACTTCGCCTTGATGCGGATCGCAGCGAGATGCTCGTCCACAGGGGTGAACGCTAGTAGTCTTACACCAAGCGATTTGCTGTGTGTCTGGCCACTGTAGTATACGTCACAAGGTTGGATGGTCGTCTTTCCTTGTCCCGTCCATCGCAGGGCGGTGATGCGTTCGTGAGGACATCAACCAGTTGGGCAGGGGATTCTTCCCCGGAAAGGGGTTTTGGTTTCATTGGTGTTGGTTTTTACGTGGCTGGTCCCAAACCCAGCGCACAACCCTTTTTCGGGGTTTTGAAGTAAATTTACACATTTATATAGCGAGCCGCTTGATCCAAGACAGACGCCCGCTTGCAACCGCACCTCCTGGTGTACAGAGGCCCCACCGGGGCTCCCTCTCTTTCTGCCGCGAGCCTAGGAAGCCCACGTTGCCCAGAGTGTACGAAAGAGGACGCAAGAGTCGGGATTGAGCAAGGTCACTCAGCAACCACACCCAAATAATTTTTTTTGTTTGGCCGAGTCTAATGAACACGATATTAAAATAATGTGTTTTTGAAGCCTTAGTGGACTTTTTTGCGAACTTATTATAAGCCGTTAGATAAAACTTTAACTAAAAATCGGCACAGATTACCGTTATCACATGTTATTTTAGGTTGAAACGCACCATTGTACTATATGCCAAGATTTACCTTTCTCTCCTTTTTATAAATTACGTACAATTTTGCTGCATTGTCTAATCCATTTATGATTTCAGGTTCTCTACTCGGCAGGCAAGGCGGGCTTTCTGATGAGGAACGGTACCAGTGGTTGAAGTATACCTGGCAACCTACTGCAGAATTTAAGTTTCCACTGAAGAGAGAGGGAAAAAAGAACCGGTCTTTTCAAAAAGCTGGTTAAGGGACCATAGATGGCTAGCATATAGTAAAATTGCTGGCGGCGGATTATGCAAAGTGTGTGTGCTCTTTGGTCGACGTGAAGCGGGTACAAATGATGTGAAGCTGGGAAGACTGGTGTCGGAACCACTAGTAAAATATAAAAAGGCAATTGAGACGATCGCACACCATGAGAACGCGAATTACCACAAAGCGAACATGGTAGCATCCCAAATTTTTTTTTTTTTTTTTTTTTTTTTTTCTTTATTGGGGGCGTATTTATAATAATACAACTTTTCTCGAAAAATTACATTTTGTGTGAGAAGATAGCTTAACATTAGTTCTAATTTACTTGCTACGCTGCCAATTGCGTTATACATATGTGGAAGTTACTAGCGTTACATATGCTAGCGCACAATTCATTCAAATTCATATTTTGGGTTTTAGATAAAAGTATTTACATATATTATCATAATTATTATTTATTAATTTCGATTTATGTTAATTCATTCATAAGTTAAATTAAAACAAGAATTGCTTTTTACAGGTTAAAATTATAATTTAATAACAATAAGCTTTTGACCTGCCTTTTGAAATCCATAAGATCAGAGCATGTTTTAATATTATCTGGCAACTTATTAAATATTCTAACTCCATATTTGATGGTGATGGAGGGAAAATCGTTAGATATAGTTGACCAAATGAGATCCCAGGAAAGGGAAATAATCGAAAATAATCGTAAAAAACTGATTCCCATTATAAAGACAGTGATATTTTGTGGTAGGCAAAACATACCTTTGAGAGGTCACAGAGATGACGGCGAATTAGACTTGCAAAGCTCTTCTAAACATGGGGAAGGAAACTTTAGAGCTTTGCTCAAATTTCGAATCGATGCTGGGGATGAAATACTTAAGGAACATATAAGACATAGCGCTAAAAATGCTTCGTATATAAGTAAGTCAACACAAAATGACTTAATTGAATGCTGTGGCGAGTTGATCAGCAATAAAATAGTGACCAAAATTAAAAAATCCAAATATTTTACCATTATGGCTGATGAGACCACAGATGTTTCCATTTGTGAACAGTTATCAATTAGTATTCGCTATTTCGATGTGGATGAAATCGAAATAAAGGAAGATTTTCTTATGTTCATTGAAGTTGTCGAAACCACTGGTGAAAGCATTGCACAAACTGTTCTGAATGCATTAGAAAAGCATTGCCTTGACATTAAAATGTGCCGTGGTCAAGTTTATGATGGAGGAGCAAACATGAGCAGCAAACTAAAAGGTGTTCAGGCACGTATATTAAATGTTCAGCCCTTAGCCTTTTTTACCCACTGCGCAAGCCACCGGCTTAACTTGGCTATTAGCTCAGCCTGCACCGTACCCAGTGTAAGAAATGCAGTAGGGGTTATAGCAAGTACTGCCACTTTCTTCCGTGAATCGGCCAAACGAATACATCTTCTTAGAGAAGAAATACAATCTAATCTGCCACAAGACAAACAAAATATGTTAAAAAAAATGTGTGAGACAAGACGGGTTGAGAGGCATGAAGCGGTTTTGACCTTTATGGACGTGTTGCCATGTCTCCCTACAATATTACAAAAAATGGCTGATCAGCAATATGGGAGCAGAACAAATTCTGTACTGCCATTTTCTTTGCTGCAATCCATAACTTCGTCAGAATTCCTAATAAGCTTGGTGATCCTATCCTGTCCTTATCTCGATCGCTTCAAGCCAAAGATATTGACATACTTTCTGCAGTTCAGCTTATTACTACGACCACAGCAAGTTTGCAGAGGCTGCGTGAATCTAGCAATGACACATTTAAAAAAATGTTCGACCAGGCTGAGGCCATTGCAAATGAACTTGGTACAGAAATCACAGTCCGTAGAACCACCGGTCGTCAAATCAATCGATCAAACATTCAGACTGAATCAGTTGAAGAATATTACCGACTTTCAGTTTATATTCCATTTCTAGACTTCATGTTGAGTGAAATGTCAACCAGGTTCCCTAGCGCTCCTCTACAAAGAATCGGACAGTTGCAAAAGTTGCTGTCGCATAACTTTAACGACGAAGATTTAGATAATGTTTTGCAAGGTGCTGAAGTTTATAAAGAAGATCTTCCTTGTTTTTTAGCTTTAAAGGGAGAGCTAAAAATTTGGCAACAGATGACTGAAAATATACCAGAAACTCCAGCAGATGCCTACAAACGAGCCACGATGCTGCCAAATATTAGAACCCTTTGTCAATTGCTGTGCACGTTTCCAGTGACAACCAGCACTGCCGAGCGATCTTTTTCTACCTTACGCCGATTAAAATCATATCTTCGAAACAGCATGACAGAAGAGCGTTTGAATGGATTGGCTTTAATGCATATCCATGGAGATATTGCGGCACAAATGGAGGCTGATGAAGTTTTGGACGTTTTCACCAGGAAACACAGAAGAAAACTGTCTTTATTAAACATGTAATCATGGATGGAATATAATAAAACTGCTATTACTAAACAGAAATGCTGTTTTTTATTATTTTGGCTTTGATGTAAGTTCTTAATATCCGTGTACTTGTGAAGATAAAATAAGCATATTTCAGTTGTTGATTTTTTTGCATGTTGGGCGTTCGTGCCCCCCCCAAAAAAATCCTGGATCCGCCCTTGAATATGTCAGTCGCATTGACAAACTGACGTTGTGTTCAGTTGGCCATTGCGACTGTCTTTGGCGGTGTATTTGACCGTCCGCACAAGTGTAACAAGATCCTCGGTATATGCGGCATGTGCAGTCTTTGTATAAACTCCCGCTGAGTTCAATGTAACTAATTTGGGTAGAATGTTGTTTGTGTACATTCATATTTATTTATACATTATTTATGTGCACATGACAATTAAAGTAAAAGGGCGATGTGTTTATGTAATGCTACAATACTGTGCTCAAGCGCGGTCTCTTTCCTCCTTTCTTCCTCAGTAGCAATTGTGGACATGCTTCGCATGTATGCTGAAAAACACGTCCTATGCTTCTTTTTTATTGCCAAGATGTTTTCAGAGCCCATCTGTGATTCATAAGCGGCTTTGGCCTTTTTCCACAGGGACCTTAATTCCTCTTGCAGTATAGCAAGGGTATGTTTGGTATGTTGCTCTGGTGGAATGTTGTTGTATTCGGCCCCATACTCTGAAACTGCCTCAGCGGCACGTATGTATGTACGATTCCATAGCTACCTAATTTATTTCGCAATTACAATGAAAATTAAAAAAGATCCCAACCCAAAAAATCTGCAATTTTCGCGTGAAATAATTTCGTGTGAAATTAAAATAGGATAACCCAACCAAAATCTCAAATTTCCGCAAGATTATGTTTAATTTTAATATTATTTATTTTTGCAGCTGATTGTTTTGTTTAACAAATTTAAGGGGTTAATCGCCACCCACACACGTACCAACAGTGAGTTATTTAATTCTGACCGCGCGGTGTGAAATCGTCTGAAAAGTGTATGTTTAATAAAAAAGTGCAAGCTGAAATCACAAATCACGATCGCGCGTTTTAATGAAATATATAAATTTATGAGAAAAGCCCCCAAGTGAAACTAATTTTCTTGCCAGTGAAGTGACTTTGAAATTGTGAAATTTGAATTGTGAAAGTGAGGTTATGTCCTCCTTATGTGCGGTATGCGATTTGTATCGGCAATTCGCACTGACAAGGGCACCTAAATGGTTTTAAAGTTCTCTCGGAGTTGGGTTCGCGTTGCTCTTTTTATTTTAAGTATCTTGGTTCGGTACGAGCTATAGACCTATTAATAATTTTTTCTGCAGCGAAAAATTATTGTTGTTTTTGGGTTTCTTAATAATTTTTATTAATTATTAAAATTTTTTGTTGAATTGAACAGGAAAAATTTAGAGAGAACCGCCATAGCTTTTCTTATAGATCCATTTCGGAAGTTGCTAACTTCACTCATCAGAGAAATTTTGGCACGCATTGCTAACTATTAAGATAACAATACGCAGAGTTTTTTGTCTTCTAAACGCCCTGTTCAATCAACTTTTACCAATTTATGAACCAACACGCCATCTGACGTTAAGATTTGGTATCATGATGGATTTTTTTGCAACACTGTTTTGGTGTCACAGTTTGCCAACCATGTGCTCTTGCTTTTTTGTTATTGAGATTTTACACAAACAACAAGCTTGTGTTTTTGGTCTTTACATTTGAAGTATCCTGGTTCGGTACGAGCTATAGACCTATTAATAATTTTTTCTGCAGCGTAAAATTGTTGTTGTTTTTGGGTTTCTTAATAATTTGTATTAATTATTAAAAGTTTTTTGTTGAATTGAACAGGAAAAATTTAGTGACAACCGCCATAGCTTTTCTTATAGATCCATTTCGGAAGTTGCTAACTTCACTCATCAGAGAAATTTTTTTATTTAAAAAAATTATACTTTTCTCTTTTTTTTTATTATTATTGCGAGCGGTCACCACACGTTATTGTAATACAACAAAAAAAACAGTGGCAAGAAAATATGAAAATATTGTGGCACGGTCACGTTTGTAGCAGGAATATCACGAAAAATCACTGATGATGCTTGAAGAGGCTCTTAAAAACTTGTTGTGGACTGTATGATCTATAAAGGTGCTTTTCGGTTTTGGCGCTGAAGGACCATGTTCGGCCGAGGTGCGTCTTTAACCAGCAGTGGGTCGGTGCACCGAGGTCGATCTCGGACGGGATTAGGGCAGTGAAAATAAAAGAGAACAAACGAACTTAACGTTATAAATTTGGTTTTATTGGTTGAGTTTATATAGCATGGTGGGTGGAAACTACCTTTGAGAAACTAGTTTGGCGGCTCGAAAATCGTAAGCTGATGTCGACATCAAGAAGAAGCTGAGACCGTTCGCCGGGAACAAAATCCGCGGTTCTTTGTAAGGGAACACACACTCCCACAGTGACACCGAAGTGTATGTGCAGGATGCTGACAAACCGCACACACACATGCCCGCGCGCGTGAAAGTGTGTGTGGCAGTAATCGCGACTGGAATGAATACGGACCATACATTAGGGTGGTCCGAAACTCGGTTTGAACAAAATCATATGGTCTTAGGATTAGTTTATCCTCTGTTTTTCCATAAACTCTACATATAATAAAATTGTAACAGGTCGATGTCTGTACATGCCAGATATCAACAAAAAATTTATTGGGGGGAGCATTATTAAAAAATTGATTAGTACAATATGGGTATCAAACGAATGGTGCCAATGGGTACTGTTATATGCGATGCGCTTAATTTAAATATCGCAAATGATTTCAATTATATATCTTCAAAAATTTCGGACGGAAAAATGAAGGGTGGGTAGATGCATTTCAATACGGACAAAAATGAAACGGTTACCTTGTCACGACCGCCACTTCGTAAATCAAATGTCGCCTGATCGCTCCCCTTATTCATATATCTGCAGATATACTTTATGGACTCCACGCTAGCACAATACTCTACATTCAAATGGGTTTCAAATGCACGTGAAAGTACGTGAGAGTACTGGTGAATGCGGCACCACCCATCGATTTTCAACTGTAATACATTGTCCGCGCAGGTCAACATCAGTAGTGAATCCACTATTTTCAGGTGATCGACGCCGGTATGATGGATATCCATTTTCAGCAGTAGAAGTTTCGTTAACGAACCTTTTCGGAAATCTCTTTGTGCAGTTGCCTTCTTTCATGCAGGGTGAGCTGGCATTTAATGATCCACATGGGTCGTGAATCATGTCCGCTTTGACAGAAACAAATTATAGTTTCTCTGATATGGTCGAAATTGTAACAATAACATTGGAAAGCTTACAGATGAGCAAAAGTCAGTATACGACAAGGTACTACGAAGTGTTAGTCAACAGGCTGGAGAAAGTTTTTTTTTTACGCACCTGGTGGAACAAGCAAAACCTTTTTGACTCGCCTTCTACTGGCTGAAGTAAGAGCGCAAGGTAAAATAGCAATAGCAGTAGCTTCTTCGGGTATTGCTGGGACTCTTCTTCCTGGAGGAAAAGCCGCTCGTACCATGTTTAAAATACCATTGAACCTCGAAACAAATGAGACCCCAGTTCATATCGCGAAACAGTGAAAAGGCAAAGATTCTAGCAGAGTGCAGCCTAATAGTTTGGAATGAATGCACGATGGCACAGAAGAAGGCCGTGGAAGCAGTAGATTCGTAGTAACGATCATATCATGAGAAAAGTGGCGGTTTTATTTTGTGGTGACTTCCGCCAAACTCTTCCCGTCGTAACTCGATAATGAGGAACTAGAGCTAATGAGGTGGCGTCATGTCTGAAATGGTCTGTTCTCTGGCCACGGGTACAGAAACTGAGTCTGACGCGTAGTATTAGAAGGCACGTAGGTGGAAACCCCAGGGCGCAGGAGCTTTCGGACGTTTTACTTACAATCGGGCAGGGTTACATTCCCGAGTCAAATGGATTAGTAACATTGCCAGAGAATCTTTGTACTATTGTTCCATAAATGGAGGAGCTTATTATTTCAGTTTATGGAGAAGTATCTCAGATAACGCGTCAGAACAATACTTGGCTTTGTAAGCGAGCAATACTTACACCAAAAAATGATCAAGCAGCTGCCATAAATCAAAGTGTCTTACAAAAAATTTATGGAGAAGAATTCTCATACACGTCAATCAACATTGTTTTAGATCAGGGTTCGGAATTATTCGTTTATAATTATTCAAGTATATACTTATAGTTTTTTACACGCGAACCTGAACATTAAAAAAGCAAATTTAGATTCCTGTTCGCCAATACGAACGCATAAAAAAATCCCCATCGCTCGTATACCCGATCACATGCTCGAATGTTCACATCATAGTTATATAGTAATAAAACTGTGGTGAATAGTACGTCATATTGGTGAATTTTTCAGGGTTGATAGTCCTCGTAGTACGTGATCTCAAGGGCGCATAGTTGTATTTTCATAAAAAAAAAACTTTAGAAATGTAATCACATAAGTGCAAAAGATTAAAAAACATGTTTAAAAACAGCAAAAGATTGGCTTTAGGCGTTCGTTGCCACCAACGAAATATGTGAATTTTCTGAAATTAAAATTTATATACGTTCTCTGACTTCTCACAAAATGGAAGAATAATACACTTAAATTTTATTCATGAATTAACTTTATTATATTACTACTGCATGCAAAAGATAAATAAACTTAAAACTATCTTAAAGGTAGTGAACATAAAAAATTGCATAAGAGCTTCATACTTATTGTAAAAATAAAATAAAGTATCACAATTCAGTTGAAATTAATATATACATATTTACATAATTAATTTGGTACGCACCCACAGTAAATTCAGGTTTTGTGAGCAAATGGACTAAGGGGGGTTTCGAGAAAAGACAAACATCTATTAAATACGGGAGGAAAGCCGTTATGAGTTAAATTTCATGTAATTTATAGATGAGAAATACATAAAAACTTTGTGTGTTTGAACTGAGGTAAACACGCTTCTTTGTTGAAAATTTTTGAAGTTATAGGTGGCGCGTTGCAAAATTTGATGTAGGCAACTAATTTGTAATACGCTGACCTGAAAATTTTTTTTAATGGTTAATAACATCACCTTTTCTTCCTTGTATTGGTAGCACTGCAAGTAGTTAGACTACAATGTATTTTAAATTTATAAACCTACTAGCAGGGTACCCGGCGTTGCTCGGGATGTAAGTAGTTAGGGGGCCATTCAAAATCAATAATATACATTAAGATTTCATATTTATGTATATAATATAGCTGACCCGGGAAACTTCGTTCTTCCCAAAATAGATTTTTTTATTAATTTTTCACTACTTCATTGTGCATACAACTTCAAAAATATAAAATTTTAGTATTCCGTTTAAGGCTACACGATACACAAAATTTTTAGTTTTCTGTCCCGGAGCGTAAGTAAATAGCGAAAACAATTTTCCTACACGGGAACACGCCACATAGAGCTATTGATATCATTAATCTCCTGATCAATTTTCAGGTCCTAACTTTAAACGCTTTTACGATAACCCCACTTTTATGCGCAAAAATTGTTTTGATATCATTTAGCTCTATACCAATTTCCAGGTTCCTGCCTTAAATACTTTTGGAGATATTTAGCTTGAAAAATTAGTATGGGAGGTGCCACGCCCCCATTTTCGTTAACTCCAATTTTTTTGGAGGTGGTAGGGATCGATCTCGTATAACCCCTCACCAAATTTCAGTGGTGTAACCCGAATACTTCCAGAGATACGGACAATGAAAAATTCCATTTGTATGGGAGGTGCCACGCCCACTTTTTCGTTATACCCAGTTGTTTTGGAGGTGGTAAGGATCGATCCCATATAACCCCTTACCGAGTTTCAGTGATCTAACAAAAATACTTCCAGAGATATCGACTAAGAATTATTTCATTCGTATGGGAGGTCCCACGCCCCCTTTTTCGTTATCCCCAGTTTTTTTTGGAGGTGGTAGGGATCGATCTCATATAATCTCTCACCTAATTTCAGTGGTCTAACCTAAATACTTACAGAGATATCGACTAAGAAGTATTTCATTCGTATGGGAGGTGCCACGCCCACTTTTACGTTATACCCAGTTGTTTTGGAGGTGGTAGGGATCGATCCCATATAACCCCTTACCGAGTTTCAATGTTCTAACATAAATACTTCCAGAGATACGGACAATGGAAAATTCCATTTGTATGGGAGGTGCCACGCCCCCTATACATATCAAAATATTTTTTAGCCTGTGACCATCCCTGGAAGATGTACAGTGGGTGTGTAAAATTTGGTTACGATCGGTTTATAAGTTTAGGACGCAAGTCGATCTATACCTATTTACATAATTTGAATTTTATATATATGTATAGATAGATTAAAAGCTACAATTACATAGAAATCGCCATATTTCGAGGTAAAATCTTCTAACACCATTGGAAATGTGATTTTGAAAACGAGAAATGTTTGCAAAAATCATGGCATTACGATCAGAGATCTAGAAAATACTAGTTTAATTGTTTTTTGAACTACCTTTGCCATATTTTGATTGTTTCGAAAAATTTGAAAAGTTTATTTCAGGTAAATATGTGTGAAAATTGGACACAGAATTTAACGAAACTACCGACATAGTGTGCAACATTTTGACATAAAAGTATAGCGTTATAATTTTTAACCAACTAATATACGCATAACTTTTGTTTAAATGAAAAAAATCTTAATGTATTTTTAACAATTTCTCCTTTCTTAAAATAGTGAATACACCTCATTCAATTTGTAACACAACACCCTAAAATGCTGAAAAATAGTTGACTGAGACCCCGAGTACACGAAAAAGGTGAATATAGCCGCGGATTTTACCACAGTTTTCCTACTGTATTATACTGTGGTTCACATATACCAGATGTATATACATGTTGCTTGCCATCACTGCATATACCAGCTGAATGTACATGTTGCTTGCCATCACTGTATATACCAAAGATGACTTGATACGAAACTCTCTCCCGCTCTCTCATTTCGGTCCTCGATTATGCAGTGTTGCCTACTTTTTTATGTGTGCGCTAGTTGGCAATACTACACAATCGAGGACCATCCGACATTAGATACATAAACAATGAGGAGCCAGAAAGCAAAAAACGCACCAAATTTGGGAAAATCAAACAAGTGAACATTTCGATAAACTTAAAATATCCCACGATTGAGAAAAAATACGTAAAGTATGAAATAGTACAATCTAAGAAAATAGCTGCAGAAAATATATGTAGAAAATTATATTTTGTTCACGCATTTGAGTGGTTTACAGGTATAAAAAAAGCTTACAAGATACAAACAATACGCCTTTTCTTTTTGTATTATATTCAAATATTTATTTTAATTATAATTATTTTTATTTAAATTAATCATATTATTTCCATTACCATGTTCTATTTCATTACGAAATGTACATCATTCAGGATTTTACAAAAAAATCAACAACTGAAATATGCTTATTTTATCTTCACAAGTACACGGATATTAAGAACTTACATCAAAGTCAAAATAATAAAAAACAGCATTTCTGTTTAGTAATAGCAGTGTTATTATATTCCATCCATGATTACATGTTTAATAAAGACAGTTTTCTTCTGTGTTTCCTGGTGAAAACGTCCAAAACTTCATCAGCCTCCATTTGTGCCGCAATATCTCCATGGATATGCATTAAAGCCAATCCATTCAAACGCTCTTCTGTCATGCTGTTTCGAAGATATGATTTTAATCGGCGTAAGGTAGAAAAAGATCGCTCGGCAGTGCTGGTTGTCACTGGAAACGTGCACAGCAATTGACAAAGGGTTCTAATATTTGGCAGCATCGTGGCTCGTTTGTAGGCATCTGCTGGAGTTTCTGGTATATTTTCAGTCATCTGTTGCCAAATTTTTAGCTCTCCCTTTAAAGCTAAAAAACAAGGAAGATCCTCTTTATAAACTTCAGCACCTTGCAAAACATTATCTAAATCTTCGTCGTTAAAGTTATGCGACAGCAACTTTTGCAACTGTCCGATTCTTTGTAGAGGAGCGCTAGGGAACCTGGTTGACATTTCACTCAACATGAAGTCTAGAAATGGAATATAAACTGAAAGTCGGTAATATTCTTCAACTGGGATAGGACATCACCCTGTGGCACCCCCTGTTTAACTATTCTGGGTTTTGATCTTGCGCCTCTGAACTCAACCGACGATTGACGACCACTCATATAGTTTGCAGTCCAACGTTTAAGACAGGGAGGAAGGGACGAATCTTCAAGGTCTTTCATTAGTTGCGCATGGTTGACCGTATCAAAAGCTTTGGCCAAGTCAAGCGCAACTAGCACTGTCCTGTGGTTTGGACGCTTTTGGTTTAGTCCGTCCCCTATCTGAGTGGTTATGGCGTTCAGCGCGGTGGTGGTGCTGTGATTTTTGCGAAATCCATGCTGATGTTCGGCGAGCCGCAGGTTTGCGGTGAAGTACGGCAACAAGGTGGCTTCCAACACTTTCACTACTGGCGAGAGGAGAGATATCGGGCGATATGACTCCCCTACGGCAGCTGGCTTGCCAGGCTTTAGTAGTGGGACCAAATTTGCTTGTTTCCATCTTTCAGGAATAACAAAGGTGGAAAGGGAAAGGTTGAAAATTTGTGTGAGGTATCTTATGCCTTCGTCGCCGAGGTGTTTCAGCATCAGCATGGAAATGCCATCGGGGCCGATATATTTGGTGTTCTTGGATCTCCGAATAGCCTCATGAACTTCTGTTGTGGAGATGGCAATGGGCGCATCGCTGTTTTTGTGTTTGTGCGCTTCCCTGGTGGCTCGGCGAATATCTTTGTTCAACGTAGGATGCATTACAAATTGTCGGCAGAAGGCGCTCGCGCATCTTTTTGGCTTCGACTGAACCTTATCACCGAAGGCGATGGATATTTTGTCGTTAGGTTTAGTCGGGTTGGACAAAGATTTCACCGTCGACCATAATTTGCCAACTCCAGCCGAGAGGTTGCAAGACCTTAGGTGCTCCTCCCACTTAGCGTGTTTGTGTTGATCTACTAAGCGTCTGATTTCCGCATTAAGATCCCGTATTTGAGGATCCGTAGATTTCACCGTCGACCATAATTTGCCAACTCCAGCCGAGAGGTTGCAAGACCTTAGGTGCTCCTCCCACTTAGCGTGTTTGTGTTGATCTACTAAGCGTCTGATTTCCGCATTAAGATCCCGTATTTGAGGATCCGTAGGGTCAAGGCGTCTAATATGGTCACGTTCATTTGCCAGGGCCGCTGCCTCTGCGGGGAAGAATGGACGCACTTCCTTTATTCTACCTGACGGAATGTGTTGGTGGGAGGCTGAAATTAGAGCCATACGAAACGCCTTTTCCCCTTCTCGTACGTCAGACGGGGTAGGAAGAGCAGCGAAGGCGCTCTCTGTGGTGTTGAGAAAACCCTCCCAGTCGGCTTTATTGAAGTTAGTGTAAGTGCGTTTCTCAGCGGTGACAAAGTCGGTGGGGCGATCGATAGAGAGCACTATGGGTAGGTGGTCTGAAGCAAGCGTCAGCATCGGTCGCCAGTCAACGCAGTTTATTAGTCCAGCGCTGACTATGGTGATGTCTGGCGAGCTAGAGCAGTTTACCGCCACTCTAGTGGGGGCATCCCCATTTACCGTGCAGAACGTCGAATCATCTATTTGGTCAGCCAGCTCCTGTCCCCTACCATCGGCCTGCAGGCTGGAGTGCCACAGGTCGTGGTGTGCGTTGAAGTCACCAAGGATGACGCGGTTCTCGCCCCTGAGTAACGCACGAATGTCAGGGTGGTAATCCCTGGGACAACAGGTGACAGGAGGTACGTAAATGTTTATGATTTCAAGGTCGACATCGCCTGACCGGACAACCATACCTTGACGTTCTAAGGTGGTGTCCCTCGGGTCGATGTCAGGCTCAAATAGACGATACTGCACAGATTGATGCGTGATGAATGCCAGACCACCCCCAAGCCCTCTCGCACGGTCACAACGGTGTACATTGTACCCGTTGCAGGTCAAAAGAGACGACCTTCCACCTAACTTTGTCTCCTGAATCGCCGCGATCTTGATGTTCAGTCGCTTCATTAAATTTGTCACTTCAACAATTTTGCCAGTTAGGCCGTTGCAATTAAATTGCAGGATACCGAAGTGTGTAGGGGGAGCAGAGTTGATGCTGGGGGTCAAGGACTGGTGCGTATGCCTAGGTGGTAATAGGCTGGGTCGAGCACTACGGCGCAATCTTGAAGTCGAAGGAATCGCGTTACCAGAGGGTAGAGGCGAGTCGGACGACGTTGAAGGTTGCGTAGCTCGACAGCATGGCGCAACGTACGTATCAGTCCATAGGTTCCTGTTCGCGAGTCCAGAGCATATGAGCAGGTGACACAGGCCATAGCAGTTATTGCACTTGACTGATGCCAACGGCGTATATAATCTTAACCGACAAACAGTGCACGTAGTATAAGGGACCAGGAGCTGATGGTTGTGGCTTATACTCGTGCTAATGCTGGAAGAAGAGGGGCTGACCGAGGGGGTGGGAGAGAGCGGACGCTCAGCATTGCTCAAATCCACTTGGGAAGTGCTACGTAGGGAGTAGCTGTGAGCTGCTGTGTGAGATGTTGACGCCTGTGGGCGTGAGCGGCCGCTCGAAAGGTCTACTTGCTGATGTGCATTGTTAGTGCTAGTCGTGGAGACTGATGTGACAGAGTCAGACATATGTGGCGGAGCGATACTTGATCGACGACGGCCACTGGACGTCATAGGACGTGAACAGCAAGGGGCCACAAAAGTTTTATAAAAACTAGCGGGTCTATGAGTAGAGGGATTTAGTTCGGAGCAACTAGTTAGATGCAACCATCTGCTACAGTTAGAGCATTGTACCGAATGTGAACGTTTCACATAAATTTTCTTCCAGCATACACAGCAGATCCATTCTCTAGGTCCGGGGTTGGATTCAATACCAGCCCGGAGCAGGAGAGTCTTGAGCAGTCCCGCTGCAAGGAGCTGCTCGGAGGATGACATTATTGGGGGGAGGATAACTGACGGTTTAGGCAGGGGGGTAGTGAAATAACAGCCCTTGGTCGGGGGAACCCCGAGTCATTCCGGTACGTAGAACCGGCTGTCGTGGGAATGTACTGTGCTGCCTCCTCTTCTTCTTCCGCTTCGGCTACCTGTTCTGCCCAGGATTTAGTGGTTTCGGTGATGGCGATTGACAACGCGCCATCGGTGATCTCTCCATCATCTAGTCCGTCGACATTCGAGCCGACGTGCTCAGAGGGGCGGGCGGCTGAGTCCTCGATGTGCAGCGTCGTATGATGTTTTTCGTTACACCGGTAGCAGCGGTCCTTGCTAGGGCATGTTCTAGGACCGTGGAATGGCGATAGGCAGTTGGAGCAGTACTTGTGGATAAGTACTACCCTCAACCGCTCTTCAACCGCCATCCCACGATATTTCTGGCAAAATCGGATGCCATGGTTATTACCGCATAACCGACAGGGGATGGTGAACGGACGAGACGTTTGCTCGGTTTTTACGCGTGTTGCGGTGTAGCGAGTCATGCTAAAACAATAGAAATCCCATTAATACCTGTGGGTGGCTTGTGTACCTGTGTAGTTGGGTGGCTTGTATACCTAACCACGAATATTACTTTTCCGTATAAATTGTGTCTACCTTCAATTGGGTAAGTTTGGCATTTTGTTCGGCATTTTGTTTGGCATTTTGGTTGGCAATTTTTCCCTATCTGGCAGCTTTGTCACGAGTGACAACTCCCTGCAACCCCAGAACACAGTACATAATGGTGAGTGTAGTAACGCGTTGGAGCCCGAAATGTAATATTTGTCGGTAACCTGGCGTAATACGGGAGAAATGGGCCGAGGTCGTGCAACTTTTGTTGTAGTTTGGCTATCATTAAGCGGTATGTGCATGCATTTGCTCTGAAAAGACTAAGTTTGTAGTCTCATCACGGCTGGTTCTTGAGTGTTGGATAACCAGCTGATCGACACCGTGTTCAATCAGCTCGTAACTCACCCACATTTGCGGTTTTACAGACGTGGTCAGCAACTCTGTGCTGCCACATCCCATCATTTACACAGAAAAATGTAAAATTTGTCAAAACGTGACAAAGGAATAGTGAAAAAGTTGCACAGATAGAAATCTCGGTACAGATTTAATGTGCCTGTGGTAACTGAAATCGTAAGTGTGAAATAGAAATAGTGAAAAAAGCCGTGGAAATGGAGGATATATATGGGTATGTATCGTTGTTGATATGTTAAACCCTATAAAACATCATGCTCAAGAGGACGTGTTTCTCGCCCGTATGATACGGCGTACGGCACATTCGTGTTGCCGCGGATGTGCTTACAACATTATGCCGCAGCTCGCCTACAACACGGCTCAGTCACGAAAGTACTTGCCCAAAAGTACTCATATAATTACGTAAAAATATTTTCCATTCTGCCATACCAAATAAAATGGGAAATTTTTCCGGTAAACAGAATTAAAGGGGGCGATTTTAGAATGCGGTCCCATTGGTAGAGAATGCCGGGTATTTCAGGATGGTAGAGGGACCTCTCCTGATCACAAGTGTATATATCATAGGGTGCGGAAAGGTACCACTTTTATTGCAAAATTCATGGGACACCATTCTAAATCGCAGCCTAATTAAATTGTCCAGTGGACAAGTAAGACCTTCAATAAACGGTTGATTGAAGTATTTTTCCGGACGTCGTAGTTCATAATTTAAAGTTAATAAATGCATATTCCCACTTGACGTACACATTCATAATGGCCAAGACTTCACCTGGCCCAAGTGAAATCAATCCACCCGCACAATACGGCACGCTACGCAAAAGTGGTGGATTTTTTTCAACGAGTACATACCCGTTACGATCATGTGTGGGTACCGATCGTTACGCGAAGTGGCTACGCTATTTCATTCAGCACTGCATACATTCCTGAATGAAATGTCATTGATGGAAAATACACACGAGGTAAGTAGTAAAGCTGTGAATTTTATTTTTATTGTAATATTATAATGAGTTTTCTTTGTTTCTTTTATTTTCAGGTGGCAGGTGGATCATTGGGGAATAGCAGCAGTGGATACATGGCGATTTCGAGGTAAGTATAAGATTACGCTGCCGAAATCCTGTATCGTTTCGGCAGCGTTGAAAACCATGTATGTACGTGTGTGTATCACTCGCTGTGGTGGCCGGCGCCCAGCGATGGATACACACATGAAAATTATTCATATATTCGATTCTAATTCTTTGTTATTTTTCAGGTTTTATGGGCAGCTTTCTATATGTCCCATCAATGAGCAGCCAAACATATGCTCCATCAATGGGCAGCTTTCTATATGCCCCATCAATGAGCAGCCAAACATATGCTCCATCAATGGGCAGCATTCTCTATGCCCCAACGGTGCATGGCACACAAATGTGACGCACATTAATGCCCTATTGTGGCATGGCGCATGGGCGGGTGGTAAATTGTATTGATGCGCCGGGGGTCTAAAAGTGCTCTTAGTTCGATGTTGCAGTAGGGTGTGGAACACCCACAACGGCAACAAGAAGACGCAAGTGATTAGTAGCGCTGCTTTAACGTCCACAGCAACGCATCTGCTGGATCATGGTTATGGTGGGACGTTAAAGCAAGCACCATCAACATCCTCAACTACGTCGAATGCAACTGCGTCCACAACTGTGGTGCTGGTCGACGGGATTACCACAATTCAATTCCATTCAAATGGTGCTGGTGAATATGGAAGTAATGTGGTTCACAACGTCCACAACAATTCCACCATCAACACAGTGAAAGCAGCAATTGGTAATGCGAACCACCAGCAACAATAATAGCAAAAGCCACGACCGCAGTATGGTCTTCAACACGGACAAAATGTAGTCATGAATCCAAGGGTATGGATGCATCGGAGCATCGTGATTGCGGGTGAGTTATATGAGTAGGTTTTTTATTATATTGTTTATGTGTACTGTGGGATTTTGAAAGGAAGGTTTTTGGTTCGCATCACGACCATCTACTTAAGTTCTTGTTTTTAATATTATGGTTTATAATAAACTAGTAGGTAACTCCCGATAATCGGGTGGGGTTTTTTTTTGAAAAAAAGTTAAAGTAAACTTTAAACGCTAATATCTTATGAACAAATCAACCAATTGAAATTTTTGTAATTTTGGGCAAACATGCTCATGACAAGCTTTCATTTGATACACATTTCATTTATGTACGTATTGTAGTTTCGTCTAGCTAAGCGCCTTGTTTTAGAATAATACTATAGATTCTTACTGGTGCAAGAGACGATAAAGGGCCAAGTTTTGGGGTGCTGTTGGCAATTTTGTGCATTTTTTCTGGGAAGCCTTTCATGACGCCCGTTTTTAAAAAACCTTTCCAAATAATTTCTTATGTTGCCTGTATGGGGAATCGAACCTAGGTCTTTCTGTGTGGCCGTCAGACCACAATGTCCATATAACAAAATACATACGAATATAAGATTTGAAACATTATTTTTGAAAACAGAATTTTTTCACCTCTCTGAGGGTTTACCTCAAGTTATTTCTCCAAGGCTACCACACCATAGGAGAAACATATCTAAACGTTTGTGTAATTTTTTGTTACATCCTCATTTGGAAACCATTTACTTTTTACGCTTGGAAAGTATGGTTTAATAAACCAGCTTACTTCTTTGTTTATTAGGCAATATTGCCTGCAAAGACTTCACGGTATTAAAAATGATACCCGTGTGCCGAATTTAGCACCATAGATATGTCATAAAGGTTGTTTATTTATCAAATGTGGTGTGCACAAATAGACCCATAACCATGGCAGAAACGAACGTAACTGGTTCCATTATTATTGGGAACAATATATGTATTCGTGGGGGTCCATTTCTTTTGATGAAATGGCTAAAAACTTACGGATCAGGGCATGGTTTTTTCCTCTTCGATTCCTAGATTGTTTTCCAAAGTTTATTTAAAAATCTTCGATTTCGAAGTCGCGAAGGCGTATTTCAGGAGCCAAAATTTTTCATTTTGTTGAATTTTGTAAGACTCTTAAGTTAATAACGCGGTTAGTTAAGAGCTAAAATTCTTCATTTTGTTGAATTCTGAAAGTCTCCAGTACCTCAAACTGTTGATGTAGATGAGAAATTGGGATTTTCGTCTAGGGCCCCCTTATTACTCTGGGGGGTACTCTTGTTGTCTTGTGGGTGTGTGCAAGTGGGAATGAATGCTATGCTTGGGTGATATGCGGCGAGTTGTTGCCGCAAAATTCTCAACTTCTGTGGCAGATCGGTTCGTCCGTCTGCGGTAGGGTTTCGGTTGGCCTCGTTCCGTTTGAACGAGTGCGTTTATTTTCTTGTGGCTGATCGGTCCTTCCGATTGCGGTAGGGTTCGGTGGCCTCGTTACATGTTAACGAGTGCGTTTGAATTTTTATGCGATATGCTCACTTGTTTGGTGAGCAATACGGTGGTAATTCGGTTTGTTGTAGCTAGGAGAGGGATGCATTTCTTTGGACGAAGGCGTTGAGTGCGCCTTCAAGTTCTCTAATCCGAATAGTACTTAGAAGTGGAATTAGAGAGACTTAGAAGTGGAATATCACTCCCTCCCTCCATCCTGACTGACGGGTGGAAGTAGAACCAATTTTGCGATTGGCCTAGTAGTTCAGCCCCTGGCGGTGTCTAGTTCGACGACTCGAACTCGCTTATCCGGTCCATAATGTAGGTCTGCGATCCGGCCTAACCTCCATTCGTTGGGAGGTAAGTTGTCCTCCTTTAGGACAACTAGGTCCCCTTGCTTCAAATTGGCTTGTGGATGTTTCCATTTGACGCGTTTCTGCAGCTCGGTGAGATATTCGGTTTTCCATCTTTTGCAAAACGTTTGGTGTAATTCCTTGAGTTTTTCCCATCTGTTGACGAGTGAAGCACGATGCTCGCTGACGTCGATCTCGGGTGGTGCTAAAAGATGCCCTCCAACGAGGAAATGTCCTGGGGTAAGCGGTTCCAAGTTCGACGGTTCGTTGGAAGATGGCGTCAAGGGTCGCGAGTTGAGGCAAGACTCGATTCGACAGAGGAGGGTGCTGAATTCTTCTAGGGTGAATTTATGATCGGAAGCGATCTTCTTAAAGTGGTTTTTAAAACTTTTGACCCCCGCTTCCCAAAGTCCACCCATATGAGGAGCACCTGCTGGTATGAAATGCCAGGTGAGGGTTTGATGACAATATTTCGAAAGGGTCTGGTTGCGGGCGTCCGCTAGAAAAGACTTGAACTCTGATCGGAGAGCTCGAGATGCACCGACGAAGTTCGTTCCATTATCGGAGTGTATGTTTTTTGGACATCCTCGTCTGGCAACAAACCTATCAAAAGCTGCCAGGAACGCGGCAGTACTAAGGTCACTAGTGGCCTCCAAATGAATGGCCTTGGTCGTAAAGCATACGAAGAGGCACACGTAGCCCTTGGACATGCGACATCCTCTGCCGCTGTAGGATTTGATATAAAAGGGTCCGGCGAAATCTACCCCGGTGTTGGTAAAAGCTCGGAAAAAGGTAGTGCGTGCGGAAGGAAGGTCCCCCATTAATTGGGTCTGTACTCGGTGTCGAAAGATGGTACAGACCTTACAGTTGTGGATAGTAGATCTAATCATGTTTTTAACCTTTGGAACCCAGTATTGCGTGCGGATAAGCCGCAGCATTACTTGGTTTTCTCCGTGTAGGGAGATCTTGTGGACAAACTGGACCAGAAGACGGGTAAAATGACACGCGTAAGGGAGGATAATTGGGTGACGTTCATTATAAGGCAGATCAAGGGATGCAGACAGACGGCCGCCCACCCGCAAGATGTTACAGCTATCGATGAAGGGGTTGAGAGGCAGGACTTCGCTTTTGGTCCCAATAGGTTTTCCGGATTTTAAATTCCCTACTTCCTCAGAATAATGTTTCTGTTGGTAGATAGATATAAGACGTTGAGTCGTAGCCTTAATTTCGTCGGGCGAAATGAGGTATGACTCCGCTTTAAAAGTGGATTTCGTTTTGGGACTCGTTCTTTGAGAGAATCTCATAACATATGATATGACCCTCAAAGCTCTTGAAAAATCGGAAAATCTATCGAGAATGTCCTCTCTATTGTTTGTTTGCGTAGTTGCGTGAATTTGTACTCTCTTTTCCTCGATGTTTGTACCATACTCTTTTTCTTGGGCTGGCCATTTAGTCTTGTCTTCTTGTAGCCAAGAAGGTCCCTGCCACCACAAGACGTTGTCGACTAGATCCCTCGCTGATAGTCCTCTGCTGGGTTTGATGCGGAATCCACGTGTCGCCAAGCTTTATTTCCTACCTTTTCTACGATTTTTGTTACTCTGTGCGCCACGAACGTGGACCAAGAGCACGGTGGTTTTCGGATCCATGCTAGGACGATGGTTGAATCCGTCCATAGGTGCACGTTGAATGCGCCTAAGTTAAGGTTTTCGATGACGGTTTCTAAGGTTTCGGCGAGCAAAACCGCTCCACACAATTCCAATCGGGGTAATGAAATGGTCTTCACTGGTTCTACCCTCGTTTTCGCCATTAGCAGATTAACGTAAACCTGATCTTTCATTTGCACCCTTAAAAAAACTGTGGCTGCATATGCTTTTTCGGAGGCATCGCAGAATCCGTGTATTTCCACGTCGTTGGATGGTGTGAAGTACACCCATCGTGGAATCCGAATGTTATTGATTTTATTGTAGTCGTGCATAAAGCTTTGCCACCTATCTAAAGTTTGATCAGATACTCTCTCGTCCCAGTCAGTCCCCTCTAGCCAAATGTTTTGCATGATCATTTTGGCTACTATAATGACTGGGCCCAGCCATCCCAATGGATCGAAGAGTTTAGCGATGGCTGAGAGTATCGCCCGTTTAGTAATGCTATCCTTATTTTCGATGGGTTTAGCTGTAAAATAAAACTGATCAGAGTGCGCGTTCCAACGGATTCCGAGTGTTTTGACCGTACTGGAGTCTTCGAACTCCAAAAAGTCCTCGTTTAGTCGATGATGTTTGGGTATTCCCTGTAGTATTTTGTTGCAATTCGAGGTCCATTTTCGAAGGGATAAGCCCGCGGACTGTAATGCACGCGTAATTTCATCGCGAGCCTTGAGAGCGTAGTCGATAGTATGCCCTCCTGAGAGAACATCATCGACGTACATACTTGTACGCAGGATATTTGCTGCGATGGGTAATGACGTCTCCACGTCGTCCGCTAGCTGATGCAGCGTTCGGATGGCTAAGTATGGAGCACAGTTAACTCCAAAGGTTACCGTCTGTAACTCGTAGACGGTGATAGGATTCTCAGGTCTGGTCCGGAAAACTATTCTTTGAAATTTGGTCTGATTGGGTTTGACCCATATCTGACGATACATCTTTTCGATGTCGCTATTAAACACATATTTATAGAATCTCCATCTGAGGAGCAGCATTGTTAAATCGGCCTGAAGTACTGGACCTGGATGAAGTACGTCGTTAAGACTGATGCCATTAGCGGTCGGACACGATGCGTTGAATACCACCCGGACTTTAGTAGTTGTGCTTTCTTCCTTTATGACAGCATGATGAGGCAAGAAGTAGCAATCCGTAGATAGGGGTGGGACGATTGAAGGGACCTTGGACATATGTCCTAATGTTTCGTACTCCGCTAGTACTCTGTTATATTCTTTATGTAGGTCCGGTGTCTTAGAGAGACGGGTCTCATTTCTGTAAAATTGAGAGCAAACACCCTTTAGAGAAGGCCCTAAGCAGACGTTACTATGGAAATCTTGTTTAAATGGAAGGGCAACTGTATACTTCCCATCAGGGCCCCGTTCTGTTGTAGCCTTGAAAAGTTCCTCGCAATAGGCGTTATCCTCGTTCAGTGCCTTTTTCTTAGGCACATCTTCCAACTCCCAGAAAGCGGTTAACTGTTTGGCTAGGCTTATTTCGTTGAAAAATGATACCCTATTATTGGTTGGCTGTGCTGCCTCGGCTCTGCCGGTTAATATCCAACCGAAGACGGTTTCTTGGGCAAGAAGCGTGTTCATAACGTTCTTCCTTATACCGCTTAAGATTATTTTTGCGTAAATGTCGCCTCCTAGGATGAGGTCGACTGGCTCATTAGCGAAGAACCTCTTATCTGCTAAAATCAAGTCCGGGAAAGCTTGCTGGGTCAACGCGCTGACTTGGCAAGTTGGAAGATTCCCGGTGAGTTGTGGTAGGACTAGGACCATTGTATCGATGTTGACTAGAGGATTGATAAGGGAACCTATTGTAATAACACACGACTCTTTGACTTGCGCTGACGGCGTATTGTTTATACCCGATACTTAAACGTTCAGGCGTTTAGATGGCAGGTTTATTCTTTTCTTCAGCCCTTCGGTTATGAACGAGCATTCAGAACCGGAGTCAATAAGTGCCCTGGCCGAGAAATCCACTCCATTATAGTGGATTTTTACACGTGCAGTTCCTAACAATACCCCCTTAGTTGTATTCGCATGTAATGTAGAAACATTATTAATGTTTTCGTTTCTATTTGCAGATTCAAGCCTTGCCCTAGCCTGATGTGAAGTTGTGGGCCTATCGTCAGATGTATTTTGCCGCCACCTCTGGTTCGTTGCCTTTGGCTGAGCTGTTGCCAGATGGAGTAAGGTGTTGTGCCTTTCGTGACACGAGCTGCAGTTAAAGGAACTCGTGCATCGTGTCACCGTGTGTCCAGCCGACAGGCAGTTCAAGCAACAGTTGTTGCTCTTGATGTAGGCTATTCTCTCTGATATGGTTAGCCCATGGAATTTTTGGCAATTTCGTATTTTGTGCTCCCTACTGTTGCACATTTTACACGAAGCTGTTGGGGTGCTGGCTTGGTATACTCCAAGTTTCGCCGGAGTTGGCCGTGTATTATTTTGACTCCTGGATTCTGTCAATGATTTGCTACCCCTGAGGTCAGAAACAGTTTCCAACGTTTGGAAGCGGTTGGAGAGGAACTTGTCCATATCTTCCCATTTTGGTATCTCTGTTTTGTTCTCAATGGTCTGTTCCCAGAGAGCCAGAGTACACTCGGGAAGTTTGGTGGAGCATAAATATGTAATTATTGCATCCCAGTTGGATATGTCAATTTGATGACATTGAAGTGCTGAAATGCAATTATTTATGTCTCTTTGTAATTGTTTTATTTTTGTACCGCATTCCTTTTCTACCGCGGTCAGGCTGAATAGGGATTTCAGCTGGGTATTGACCAGGATACGTTTGTTTTCGTACCTGTCGCTCAAATTCTTCCATGCTGTAGTGAAGCCTTCGTTGGTCAATGGACACCTTCGAACTATTTCCTTTGCCTCCCCTTGGGTTTTTTGGTTGAGGTGATACAATTTCTCAACCGGGGTAAGGCGTTTGTTTAGGATGTATATGGCCGTGAACATGTCTCTAAATGTTGGCCATGATAAATAATCACAATTAAACACATCGGTGTCGCAGGGCGGAAGACGAATATTAGACTCACGACTGGATGTTTCACTATCTTTTGGAGGTGGTAATGGCTGCGCTGATAGCTTTTCCACCTGCGCATTCATAGATGCCATGCATTTCATATAGCATGCGAAACACGCCTTGTTTTTTTGCTTTATGGACTGCAAATCTTCCTTACTGGTCTTGTCTGAGGCCAGAAGGCTGTCGTAAGACGATTTCGTTTTCTTCCATAATGCCTTCAGCTCCTCTTGCTGTATTGCAAGGGTGTATTTGTCCATTTCTTCTATGGTCTGCGAGCTGAATTCTTGCTCGAACTCCACTATGCAGTCGGATTGACGAATATAGGTCTCCATTCTCTTTATATGTTTGAATATTTTGTATATTTACAGTGAAACCAAGAGCGGACAGTAATGGCTCAGGAAGGTATTTTGCTTTGGGATAAGCGAAGTTTTTATAAAACGATGATATGGATTGGAATCTCTGGAGATTTGGTGTATAAATTATGTGATAGACAAAATATGTTTTTGAAAATGTGTGTGAAACCGATCTAAATCTCTGAAGATTTAGAGTATCAACAACAGTGTAAAAGAAACAGATAGAAATCTCTGAAGATTGAATGTTTCAAAAGACAAAAATATGTCTTTAAAAGTGCTTGTGAAACCGAACAAAATCTATGAAGATTCAAAGTATCAACAATAGTGTATATGAAACAAATAGAAATCTCTGACGATTAAATGTTTCAATAGACAAAAATATGTCTTTAAAAGTGCGTGTGAAACCGATCTAAAACTCTGAAGATTTAGAGTATCAACAACAGTGTATAAAGAAACAGATAGAAATCTCTGAAGATTTTATGTTTCAAAAGTGTTTATGGAACGAGTAAACCTCTGAAGATTTAGTGAACTAATAAACGTGTGTATAGCGCTGGTAAAAATCTCTGAAGATTTGATGTGCTTCCAAGTGTATGGTGATAACAAATAAAAGTCTCTGAAGACCTAATGTATCAACAAAGTGTATGTGGCACAGATAGAAATCTCGGTAGAGATTTAATGTGCTTTGGGTATTTGAACCCTGTTTAGCCAAACCAAGTAAAATAAAGTGCAATTTCCAAGAAAAAAACTAACGCAGTTGTATTTGTCCAGATAATCGTGGACTAGTGTAATTATTTATTAAAAATTTTTGAACGATACAATTGATGTATTAAATTAAACGACACTTATTGCCTGTGTTAAGTATTTATGCCCACAAGCCACCCAACGTTGTGATGAGTATATAGAATGATTGATGTGATGTGAACTTTGTGATGGATCGCTCTTTAAAAAGCATCAACTAAGTGAAATTTTAAAGTAATTTGGAGAAAATTTCCACAGGATGTGGTCGAACAGAGATATATTCAGTGCAGTGATACGTGTATATATAAAAAAAACAAAAAAAATTCACTGACTGCTTGCCTTGAGCTGTGTCGGATAAGTCTTACCACTGGAGGGGGACTTAACCGATAGTCAAAAGGCGAAAGTGTGCTATCGGCGTATTCACTTACTTTGTTTTTAAAAAAGAAATCACTCGCAGAGTTCACTACGTTTTGCACGTATAAAAAAAAATGGTGCAAGAACTAAAACCAACCACGTACCTTGAGTGATGAAAAACTGATGTAATGGACTGTATTTGTGTTGAGAGCAGATGGACTGTAGTGATTGGTGTGATGTGTTGATGTGGACTGATGGTATGATGTGATGATGTGATGAAATGTGAGTACTGGATGTCAATGTGAATGTGTTGGTGTCACTCGCTGTTGTTGATGGCTAGTCGCTCGCTTGTTTGTATGAAGTTGTATTAATTTATTGTATTGAATTTCAACTTGTTTGCGGTGCGCTTTCTTCGTTGTTGAATTTTATAGTCTGGTTTTTAATATGCTGGATTTCTATTTGCTGGATTTTTTGGATTTCCAGGCGCGATGGACCAAATGTTACGGCGAGCCCGGGTAATTGCAGGGTTGCTCGCACGTAATAATATGTAACGAAAAAAGTGAAATAAAGGGCAGCGAGTGAATAAATAATAAAACACTGTATTTCAAATATAAATACAATACAATAAGTGAATCTCTTTATTGAGTATAATGTACAACCTTAATTATTGGACAATTAAGGCGTACAAGTACTATTTTATGGAAGTGGACAATTAATATTTTATAACCGTGGATAATGAACTGAGTTTACGGAAATTGAAATTATTGAAAATTGAATTGATCTTACCTGGAGTGGCTGCTGTTGATTTGATTCGTGTTCAAAATCGAAGTGAAAGCGCCTTCAGATAAAACTTAGCTCTGTACCGCCGCCGAATGCCTACTTTCGTAGGATTCGAAGGGGTAAGAGCTGTTATCGGGCGAAAAGATAACAACAAAGTCGCGCGGGCAGATACTAGTAACTATTACGAGGGGCGACCGATATATTTAGGCCGATGGCCTAAACAAAGGCTAAGGGCTGAACATTTAATATACGTGCCTGAACACCTTTTAGTTTGCTGCTCATGTTTGCTCCTCCATCATAAACTTGACCACGGCACATTTTAATGTCAAGGTCATGCTTTTCTAATGCATTCAGAATAGTTTGTGCAATGCTTTCACCAGTGGTTTCGACAACTTCAATGAACATAAGAAAATTTCATCCACATCGAAATAGCGAATACTAATTGATAACTGTTCGCAAACGGAAACATCTGTGGTCTCATCAGCCATAATGGTAAAATATTTGGATTTTTTAATTTTGGTCACTATTTTATTGCTGATCAACTCGCCACAGCATTCAATTAAGTCATTTTGTGTTGACTTACTTATATACGAAGCATTTTTAGCGCTATGTCTTATATGTTCCTTAAGTATTTCATCCCCAGCATCGATTCGAAATTTGAGCAAAGCTCTAAAGTTTCCTTCCCCATGTTTATAAGAGCTTTGCAAGTCTAATTCGCCGTCATCTCTGTGACCTCTCAAAGGTATGTTTTGCCTACCACAAAATATCACTGTCTTTATAATGGGAATCAGTTTTTTACGATTATTTCCCTTTCCTGGGATCTCATTTGGTCAACTATATCTAACGATTTTCCCTCCATCACCATCAAAAAATTTTGGGATGCTACCATGTTCGCTTTGTGGTAATTCGCGTTCTCATGGTGTGCGATCGTCTCAATTGCCTTTTTATATTTTACTAGTGGTTCCGACACCAGTCTTCCCAGCTTCACATCATTTGTACCCGCTTCACGTCGACCAAAGAGCACACACACTTTGCATAATCCGCCGCCAGCAATTTTACTATATGCTAGCCATCCATGGTCCCTTAACCAGCTTTTTGAAAAGACCGGTTCTTTTTTCCCTCTCTCTTCAGTGGAAACTTAAATTCTGCAGTAGGTTGCCAGGTATACTTCAACCACTGGTACCGTTCCTCATCAGAAAGCCCGCCTTGCCTGCCGAGTAGAGAACCTGAAATCATAAATGGATTAGACAATGCAGCAAAATTGTACGTAATTTATAAAAAGGAGAGAAAGGTAAATCTTGGCATATAGTACAATGGTGCGTTTCAACCTAAAATAACATGTGATAACGGTAATCTGTGCCGATTTTTAGTTAAAGTTTTATCTAACGGCTTATAATAAGTTCGCAAAAAAGTCCACTAAGGCTTCAAAAACACATTATTTTAATATCGTGTTCATTAGACTCGGCCAAACAAAAAAAATAATTTGGGTGTGGTTGCTGAGTGACCTTGCTCAATCCCGACTCTTGCGTCCTCTTTCGTACACTCTGGGCAACGTGGGCTTCCTAGGCTCGCGGCAGAAAGAGAGGGAGCCCCGGTGGGGCCACTCTGACGTATTTGGTTTAAGGGCTCACCGAGGTCTTTTTCGCAGCGTCTGTACACCAGGAGGTGCGGTTGCAAGCGGGCGTCTGTCTTGGATCAAGCGGCTCGCTATATAAATGTGTAAATTTACTTCAAAACCCCCGAAAAAGGGTTGTGCGCTTGGTTTGGGACCAGCCACGTAAAAACCAACACCAATGAAACCAAAACCCCTTTCCGGGGAAGAATCCCCTGCCCAACTGGTTGATGTCCTCACGAACGCATCACCGCCCTGCGATGGACGGGACAAGGAAAGACGACCATCCAACCTTGTGACGTATACTACAGTGGCCAGACACACAGCAAATCGCTTGGTGTAAGACTACTAGCGTTCACCCCTGTGGACGAGCATCTCGCTGCGATCCGCATCAAGGCGAAGTTTTTCAACAAACATTTATCTGCGCCTATGCGCCGACCCTAGCTCCACCTAATCATGTATAGCTCAGGAATAAATTGAGCAATTCCAAAACCATTAATAACTTTTGTAATAATCCATCGATTTTCTTGGATGAAAGCTCATTTGTTTTGTAATAAAACAGAGCTTACAGAGAAAAAAAATATCTGGAACAAAATTAAAAGTTTTCGATATCCTTTCCTGCAAAATACACATTTTTTACATTTTTCAAAAAAAGGTAAAAATCCGTGTTGATTGCTCATTATCTTCGAGCCACAGGGCCTAGCGAAAAGTTTTGTATGCATGGCTTACAGAAAATTTTATTAGCTTTTAAAATTTTCAAACCGCTTTGGAATTTCTCAATTTGTTCTTTAAAAATGCTTAAAGTAGGAACATAAGAATTGGTATAAAGTTATAGGATGACAGCACCATTCTCACCCATAAAACTCGTGGTTAACCAAAAAGGGGCGTGGTACCTCCCATACAATCCAACTTTTAACTAAACTAAATTTCTAAACCCACAAGGATTACACTACTCACCTATATCCCGTTCCTGTAGTGCGTTGCTCGTTGAGGCTGTTGCCACTGATGTACTCGCCGGCTCCGCGGAATGTAATTGGACACCGCTCACTTTATCAGGAAGTACATCATTACACCTTTGCTTCTTCGGATGGAAGAACGCGCTTAAGTTTTGTTGTCTTTTTCTGGCACTAGTTTTTTTAACAAAATCACTTAAACACGATAGCACTAACAATAATCACTTTTCACAACTTTTCATGGACTATTTGACCAATCGAATAATTAATCACTTTTGTTAACTTGTAGCGCAATAAAATAAGAAAATAAAGCACTCCTGCGGCACAAAGGTAGTAGGCGTTGCGGTACAAATTCATATGAATTTTTATGCATCGCACTATGGGAATCTTATAAATAAAAATGAATGTGTGTCTGTGTGTCTGTGTGTCCTTTATAGGCGTCCAAAGTACTCAACCGATTTTTATGAAATTTTCACAGTATATTCTTGGGATCATGGGTTAAAGCATAGGCTATATTAATTTTTGGAAAAGTGGGAGGTGCTACGCCCCCAGGCTATATAAAATTTAAATTCTTCATAGCTCTGAACATATTTAGTCTAAATTAATGATTTCTGGATATGTGTGTCCTTTGGTCAAGATTTATGTAATTTTGGAAAAGTGGGCGGTGCCACGCCCACATTTTTTGTGTTTGGTTTGTACTTCAATAATTTCCAAAGTTTATGGTCGATCTCTTTTAAACTTTCCAGATTGGTTCAGAAGATTGTTGTGTACGATTTAGGATATATCAATTTTTGGAAAAGTAGGCGGTGCCACGCCGCCAGGCTATATAAAATTTAAATTCTTCATAGCTCTGAACATATTTAGTCTAAATTAATGATTTCTGGATATGTGTGTCCTTTGGTCAAGATTTATGTAATTTTGGAAAAGTGGGCGGTGCCACGCCCACGTTTTTTGTGTTTTGTTTGTACTTAAATAATATCCAAAGTTTATGGTCGATCTCTTTTAAACATTCCAGATTGGTTAAGAAAATTGTTGTGTACGATTCAGGCTATATCAATTTTTGGAAAAGTAGGGAGTTCTTTAATTTAAGTTCTTCATAACTCTGAACATATTGGGTCTAAATTAAAGATTTTTGGACATGTCTGTCTTTTAGTCAAGATTTATATAATTTGGGAAAAGTGGGCCGTGCCACGCCCACATTTTTTGTGTTTTGTTTGTACTTCAATAATGTCCAAAGTTTATGGTCGATCTTTTCTAAACTTTCCAGATTGGTTCAGAAGATTGTTGTGTACGATTTAGGCTATATTAATTTTTGGAAAAGTGGGCGGTGCCAAGCGCCCAGGCTTTATAAAATTTAAATCATCATAACTTTGAATATGTTTGGTCTAAACTGATGATTTTTGGATATGTGTGTCCCTTGGTCAAGAATTATATAATTTGGGAAAAGTGGGCGGCGCGACGCCCACATTTTTTGTATTCAGTACTTTGTTTTTACTTCAATAATGTCCAAAGTTTATGGTTGATCTGTTTTAAACTTTTTCAATACGTTAAAATCTTCGTTGGGTACGACATACATAGGCTACATTTGTAAACTTTTTGGAAATGTGGGCAGTTCCAAGACCACAAGCTAAGTAATATTTCAATTCGTTATATCTATCCCTGAATGTATTTGCTTTAGTGAGATTTTAACGTTCTTAAATCTTAATCAAAGCATATAATTTTTCTTTTTTGTTATTGCCGTTTATACATATCCAGAATATTATAGGATTGTCGTTTGGAATTTTTTTTTCAGTAGAGTGTTATAGCTATTGCTATGAATATTTACTCAAACACAATGATCAACCCCTCGGAAATAGGCGTGGCAGTAACCCTTTTTATGCTTTACAAAATGGGAGATATGTAACTAAAATTAAGGTATATGTATGAAAGGTTGGGAGTAAAAGTAAAAAATATGTTTAATGCAAGTGAAGCAAACCTTATAAAATGTTTGATACAATCACATAAATAAAGATTGTACAGTAAAAGTCAGGCTAATCGTTTTTTCATTAAAAGTAAGAGATATGTTTTATTTTTCCAACCATATTTCCGACTTTAAATGAAAAAAGCAATTTGTCTGACTTTTACTGTAGATACAATATTTTTTTACACTTTTACTTTAAATATACGTTTTTCATTTAACTACCCCAGCCTTTCATATGTATATGTCTACATATGAGGAACCTTATAAAGTAGTGTTATTCATAGTAAACTACAGAAATCCAAAAAAAAAAATTTATTTTGCAAAAAACTTCACAACTAAACTTTGACAACTCGTTTTTGACCATTTGCCAAAATTATGCTGCGTTTTACGCTCGAAAAACTTTGTATGAAAATGGATTCTAAAAAGTTCCCTAAAAATTTGACTTTGAGGCAAGTTAATAATAATAATATTAATTGAGGCAAGTTTTTCCAAAATGTCCCATCGTGCGGAGGTCGCGTAGACTCGAATTTGAAATTTTAACAGCATTGCAAAAAATAGTTGCAATTTAAAACCTTAAGGGTTCTTGTGGGCAAACTTAGCAAACCTCATACACAAACCGTTGTTGTTTCAGTCAGATATTTACAAATATTGCCAATACCCACAAAAAATTCGTATAAGGGATTATAAGGAATAAGGTATAAGGCTGCATCACATTATAATAAGTTTATCATAGTTCCTCTATGGCCTTACAACAATTCTTATAATAAGTTCATTATATTCACTTTTCTTTTTATAATATTGCCTAACTTACATGTTCTATCAGGCGTAAGGTTGTCTCACAGAGAGAGATTGTTTTAATTAATCTTCATTTAAGACTTACTTAATGACATAAGTAAAGAAAAAAATGTATATTATAAGTAATTTTGCATACAACGGAATTCGTTACAAATTTAAGGCCTTATATTACGTTCACGTTGAGCCATAAACTCGAGTTTATTGACAACAACAATATGAATTAACAAAAAAAATCCCCTTTTAAATGGAGTTTATGGCCTAAATTGAACGTAGCCTAACCCTCTTATACATATACATACATATATATTATATATTATACAAGTTATGTTGCCTTATACTACCAAACTTGCCAATGCCACACCCTGTGATCACATTGCACTACACGTGACACCATTGCTCTAATTAAAGTTCACAGAAGAACTTTCGCTGACGCGACACACGCGCAAGCGGTCAATAACAATATCAATATTTGGGAATTGCAATGCAAGCGTATTGATCAACACGCGCAACCCAACGGTTGCGAAATACCGGCAAGTGGTGGGAACTGCAACGTTAGCAGTAAGCTTAGTTTAGGAAGTTAGATTGTAAGTGAAATGTAAATGATAATTCAGTCAAGTTTCGGAGTGCAAGAAGCACGCATTAAATTGTAAAGAACCAAATCTAAGTTTAGTGTCTTTATTTGGAAAAAGGTGAACCGTCGGAGTTCACCCAGCTTTAATTTTTTAACGGTTCCCAGTTAACGGAACTTAAGTTACATATATATTTTAGTAAGCTGTTATAATTCAAAATTTGTATGAAAATGTCATTGTAAAAAGCTTTATAAACCCATTTCATTTTTGATGAATAGGGTTAAATTATGTAAGCCGTATAATCAAGCGATGTAAGGTTTCTAACTAAAAGAAATGAAATTTTTGGTGGGTACCTACACATGCACCAAGGCATCCACACAGTACAAAACAAACGAATAATCAAAATATGTAGTTTGATGTTTGCGTTACACAGAGTTTTATATATATCTGAACCAATATGCAATAGATTTCGAAAATTCAGTGATTCTTCATCTATTTAATGGAATTTCCATACCTAGTGTACAAAAATACCGCCTGGGGGGCACGATTCCGAAAATGTTGCTAAATTCAATTATTTGTAGTCTTTTTCGACTAAAAATGCTCTGTGATGGAGTATTAACAGTACAAAAAAACCGCCCTTGCATATGCATGTACATATCTTGAGTGGCATATTAGGTATACCGAGCGCGTGGGATTCATTCAAGGACGTATAGGGATACATTCGAGATTACTTCGGGATCATTTCGGGACTTTTTGGAGAATATTTTTAGTAAATTTTCGGGATAATTTTAGCACTTTTTCGGGATTTTTTTGGACTCATTTCGGGATTGTTTTTGGGACTATTTGGAATATTTATGAGACTTTTTCGGGTTTTCTTTCCGACCGTTTTGGGACTATTTTGGGCCAATTCCAAATGTATTCTGCATTATTTTAAGATTTTTTGAGACGATGTTAAGGAACGCAACTTTGCGCAAATATATTGCACTAAATACCGCTGCGTAAAATGATCGCAACGCATGTTTATTTCAACAGGCAAAAATTCTACCCATATGTATGTACACATGTACCCTGTAAAAAACGTTGGAGTATGGGAGTACTCCAACATTTATCCTCATTCATACAAAAAGGTGGTCCAATTTATAAGCCCATGTCCGGTGATTGGATCACCTAATCCATATCGGAGCACCCTGCTGAATAGTCTATGGAACACCTATGTGAGAGTACTTTGAAAATGCTGGCAAAATATTACTCTATAGAGTACTTTGCAGTAAAGCGAGAGAGGGAGTATGTGTTCTTTTTGAGGACCACCTACTCCCTCTCTCGCTTTGCTGTTGAATAGTCCATAGAGTAATCCAATAGGAGTATTTTGGGAGTACTCTCATGTAGGTGGTCTATAGAGTATTCAAAAGCAAAGAAATGGAGTACTCCGAGTCGGATTGGTGATCCAATTACCGGCCATCGCCATGTAAATTGCACCACCTTTTTTATATGAGCGAGGATAAGTGTTGGAGTACTCCGATACTCCTTAAGGAGTACTCTATAGAGTATGGAACGGAGTATTTCGGTTTTTTGCAGGGTAATTACTATGTGAACGTGTGTGCATGCAGGCAAATTAGTGGCATTTCTCTTGCTATTGTTCTGCTAACTAAACTCGTTATCTCACACACACAAATAAGTAACCAAAACAATAACAAGGGAAAACTATTTAAAAACTGCATACCTATACATCTTATGGCAAAGGGTAAGGGATGACAGATGCAGGCAATTTTTAAATATTTGTATCTAAGTGGTACATTTTTTCATTTATGGTACGTTATTGGCACTATTACCATAGTTAAATAGTACGTTTGAGGGATTTCGTCATTCGCCACTAATTTGCATACGTATGGGTAGAATTTTTGCCTGTTGAAATAAACATGCGTTGAGATCATTTTACGTAGCGGTATTTAGTGCAATATATTTGCGTCTCAAAAAATCTTAAAATAATGCAGAACACATTTGGAATTGGCTCAAAATAGTCCCAAAACGGTCGGAAAGAAAACCCGAAAAAGTCTCATAAATATTCCAAATAGTCCCAAAAACAATCCCGAAATGAGTCCAAAAAAAATGCCGAAAAAGTGCCAAAATTATCCCCAAAATTCTCTAAAAATATTCTCCAAAAAGTCCCGAAAGGATCCCGAAACCAATCCCGAAATGATCCCGAAAAAGTCCCGAAGTAATCTCGAATGTATCCCTATACGTCCTTGAACAAATCCCACGCGCTCGGTATACCTAATATGCCACTCAAGATATGTACATGCATATGCATTCAATCGAAGTACATATGTACATTTACTACTCCAACATTCTGCACACAACAATCTTGTTCAGTTTAGAACATGAACAACAATACGATTATTTAGGCACATGTACATATCCATGTACATTAGGCATGGGACTATTCGAATAAAAATTATTCGAATAAATAAAACTTTTATTCGGCTGGTACAAAAAATTCGAAGAGTATTTATTCGAATTTTTTATTCTTTTATTCGAATATTATTATTCGTTTATAGTACTATTCGAATATTTTTGTTAATAGATTTTTAAAACGATATTCGCTGTTTTCTTTGCTTGTACCTATGAGCGTGCATTTATGTTTTGTATGTTTTGTATGTATGTATGTTTGCGTGTACAAATGTGTGCCCAAGCAGTAACAATATTTCTCTTATTATTCGAATAGTGGTAACGAATAGTTGTATTTATTCGGTTAACGGTGGTTGAATAGTTTTTGGCTTATTATCTTAATAATTAAATAGATATTTGTACAGTGTTGTGTGAATAATAAAATACAATTATTTGTAATAATTGAAGCTGGAAATAGATATTTACTATAAAGTTACTATACATAAATATGTATTTGTACATTTATATGTTTATTGCAGCTACATTTGATTGGTAAGTTTTGTGCTGGGGCTTCAAGCAAGAGGTGCCAGGGCCGAAATTCATAATGTATACTGTTTATTATGGTAACAAAAGGACGGGTTCGTGCCGATCTTTCATGTTCACATGTGGGTGTTTCCATGAGAAGGTCAACCACGACTGAAAAAATTATATGACCAGAAAATGGGTTTTTAGACGAATTATTAAGGGAAAAGTAATTGAATTTTTATAAAATGGAAGTATTTACAGCTTGCTGGTATCTTAAAACTCATAAACGGAAGAGTAAAACTGAGGTTTTCTTCAACTCAGTTTTCGCAAATTGAATCAACTATTTTCTCTTCCGAATTACCTAAATTAAGAGATTTGAAGTAGTGCAAATACATTTTAAAATTAAATTAACAATGCCAACTACTTACAAAAATTAAAAAAAAGAGAATTTTGAACTCGAATAACGGTATTTTTTTTATTTACTTTCGATAGTATACCTTTGTCGCGTACGTTATGCAAAAACATTATTTGTCTATATCATTTGTGTATTGACAGTCGCGAGATTACAACGCCAAATCAAGAGATCTTCTAGTTAAATATATTCGGTGAAATTTTCTTTTGAATCGAAGTAATAAAAATTGTATTACCCTTTAAATTTTGTCGCATACGTTATTTTAAGTATGAATATTTTATTGTAATACATTCAAATCGACGTTAAAAGCAATTTTTTCAATAACGTTATCCTGAATACATATGTAGGTGCAGTTTAAAAATAAGTTTATTTTAACAAGCATCCCTTATTTTGTAAATAAATTTAGCTGCAAATATTTTGAATGGAATTTCTTTGCCACCTCGCATGGCAAAGGCGCTGTGGATGGAATAGGTGTTGTTATAAAGAGAAAGGTGTGGCAAATAGTAAAAGCTAATAATATAATTTTACCAGATGCTTTTTCATTTTATAAATGCGCTTGTGAATATATCGATATATTCGTCGACAGTCAACATATAAATACTGCTCGAACGGCATACTCCTTACGAGAAAATATTAGAGTTTATGAAAATATATAAAGAATGTATATCAACAAATACATATGTTATGAATTCGATTTTATTTTCATTATCATATAGTTTTTATAATAAGAATACATTTTTATTTTGTTTCCTAATTAAAGTGTAAATTTCAAACAAAAAACATTTTATCAGGGACCGAAAATAATTGTTATTTTTTTCTTTCAGAATTCACATTATCATCAGATTTATTTTATTTTAGTCATCCTGACCAATATAAATGAGAGATTTATTTTTTTGGTTACGAATAACCCTTATCGCAAGTAATAAATTTTTTGGTTATCGGTGACCCACTCGACATCAAACTATTTTTGCTGAATAGTGGTAAATTTTTCCTCGAGGAACTTGCAGACATTGGTCATGCCACTCCAGCAACTCAAGTTGTTTTATATTGTTTGAATTTTTTGCTACCGATAACCAAAAAAATCATATTACTTACAATAATGGTTATTGTTAACCAAAAAATGTTTCTCTCATTTATAATGGTTATGTTGACCAATATAAAATATGTCTTACGGTAATGGTTAATTATAACCAATATTTGAATACATCAGTATTAATGGTTAAATGGGACCTTTTTATCATATTTCTTATAACAGTTACGTCCCTGCATATTATTATTAATATACTAGGAAAATCGCGTACGTTATGTCGCGTACGTTATTTCGTTTTTTTTTTTTAAATAATAATATAAAGAGATGATTTCTCTTTAAATATGAGACGATTGTAAAGGTGCATTATTTAGCTTAGGTTACGAATATTCAAAGAAATTAAGAACTGGCTTGATTCGCAGACTTTCGCATATATGTATGTGCACAATATAAGCACTTCCGTTTTTGTCGCGTAAGTTATCACCTCATTTTGAACGGATATTTTAGACACCAAAGCTTTCAGGGCGACCATTTTTTCCCCAAACATACTTCTTTTTAATTGCAACGTAACTGTATTTTTATTTTCCCGAAAACTCGTTTTATGTGAGATTTATATTACTCCAAAAGTGTAGGAATGTCGCATACGGCTGCATGGAAACACCCATGTGTAAATAGTTTACTTTGCGTAAAGCAACTAATACTATCTACCTGCTTCCTATATTTTGTTAAATACTCATATACATATCTATATCCACTTGCATATGCACGTAAGTAGGTATGGTCATAGAAATTTGCGACCTCTTCGTATTGAATGGGCTGGTTAAGGAGGATCATTCGATTTTTTATTGAACAACTGAAGAATTGCACAAAGCGCGACTATTTGTTTTAAATTTGGATCTGTAAGTTCGTTAACTAAATGAACACAAAGGACCTACTTGCATGAGCGATTGCGAATTAATATATTTTAAACAATGACTAGGTATTTTAAATACGTTTGTAAAAAATAAATTTTGCGCATACTACTACTACACCCTCAAGAAGCAAATTAAAACCCTATCTTGTATCAGCTTTAATGTTCTTGCACCACTATTGGGGCAAATAATTAAAAACAAATTGTGTGATTTGTTCTAGAATAAGAGTAATAAATATCCTAAATTTAATTAGCAAAAAAACAAATCTTTGTTTTTATTAAAGGGACTTCCGTTAAACACTTTTTTGTACAAGTGCATAAATTTTCCATCTAAACACATAGTATGCGCAAACTTGAAATATATGAATTCGCAATCCCTCATACAAGTAGGTCCTTTGTGTTCATTTAGTTAACGAGTTTAGACACCCAAATTTAAAGCAAATAGTCACGCTTTATGCAATTCTTCAGTTGATAAAATACAATAAAAAATCTACCTACTATTGATCATCCATAACCAGCCAATTCAATACAAAGAGTTCGCAAAATTTCCATGACCATACCTACATACTTACATACATATGTATGTAAGTACATTTATATGAGTATTTAACCAAAAATAGGAAGCAGGTAGTATTATTTTGTGTATGTTACTTTACGCAAATTAAACTATTTACACATGTGAACATGAAAAATCAGCACAAAGTATACATAATGAATTTCGGCCCTGGCATATCTTGCTTGAAGCCCCAGCACAAAACTTACCAAGCAAATGTAGCTGCAATAAACATATAAATGTACAAATACATATTTATGTATAGTAACTTTATAGTAAACTAGAAGGACCCGGCAGACGTTGTTCTGCCCAAATTTAGGGAAAAAAATCGCACGATAAATAAAAAAGTTTGGAATATTTCGGTCCCTGGTCCACTTCCCGGAAAAAAATTACCACAAATTTTAGCAAAAGTAAAATACTACCTTTGTACCAAATTTGAAGAAAATCGTAGTATAAATAAAAAAGTTTGAAATATTTCGGTCCCTGGTCTACTTCCCCGAAAAAGGTTAACCTCTAATTTTAAGAAAAGTAAAAGTCTAACTTTGTACCAAATTTGAAGAAAATCGCACCATAAATAAAAAAGTTTGGAATATTTCGGTCCCTGGTCCACTTCCCCGAAAAAAGTTAACCTGAAATTTTAACAAAAGTAAAATACTACCTTTGTACCAAATTTGAAGAAAATCGTAGTATAAATAAAAAAGTTTGAAATATTTCGGTCCCTGGTCTACTTCCCCGAAAAAGGTTAACCTCAAATTTTAAGAAAAGTAAAAGTCTAACTTTGTACCAAATTTGAAGAAAATCGCACCATAAATAAAAAAGTTTGGAATATTTCGGTCCCTGGTCCACTTCCCGGAAAAAAATTACCACAAATTTTAGCAAAAGTAAAATACTACCTTTGTACCAAATTTGAAGAAAATCGTAGTATAAATAAAAAAGTTTGAAATATTTCGGTCCCTGGTCTACTTCCCCGAAAAAGGTTAACCTCTAATTTTAAGAAAAGTAAAAGTCTAACTTTGTACCAAATTTGAAGAAAATCGCACCATAAATAAAAAAGTTTGGAATATTTCGGTCCCTGGTCCACTTCCCCGAAAAAAGTTAACCTGAAATTTTAACAAAAGTAAAATACTACCTTTGTACCAAATTTGAAGAAAATCGTAGTATAAATAAAAAAGTTTGAAATATTTCGGTCCCTGGTCTACTTCCCCGAAAAAGGTTAACCTCAAATTTTAAGAAAAGTAAAAGTCTAACTTTGTACCAAATTTGAAGAAAATCGCACCATAAATAAAAAAGTTTGGAATATTTCGGTCCCTGGTCCACTTCCCCGAAAAAAATTACCACAAATTTTAGCAAAAGTAAAATACTACCTTTGTACCAAATTTGAAGAAAATCGTAGTATAAATAAAAAAGTTTGGAATATTTCGGTCCCTGGTCCACTTCCCGGAATAAAACTTTACATAAACACTCTCCGGACTCCTACTGACCTATCCTGTAAATATGAACAAAATCGGCGTTGTAGTTCCGGAGTCTATAACATACATACATACATACATACGTACATACATCCTATTTTATATATATAGATGTCTATTTCCAGCTTCAATTATTACAAATAATTGTATTTTATTATTCACACAACACTGTACAAATATATATTTAATTATTAAGATAATAAGCCAAAACTATTCAACCACCATTAACCGAATAAATACAACTATTCGTTACCACTATTCGAATAATAAGAGAAATATTGTTACTGCTTGGGCACACATTTGTACACGCAAACATACATACATACATACAAAACATACAAAACATAAATGCACGCTCATATGTAGGTACAAGCAAAGAAAACAGCGAATATCGTTTTAAAAATCTATTAACAAAAATATTCGAATAGTACAAGCAAAGAAAACAGCGAATATCGTTTTAAAAATCAATTAACAAAAATATTCGAATAGCACTATTCGAATAAACGAATAATAATATTCGAATAAACGAATAAAAAATTCGAATAAATACTATTCGAATTTTTTGTAACGAATATTTTTATTCGCTTATTCGAATAGTGTTTATTCGAATATTATTCGAAAAAAATCCCACTCCTAATGTACATACATCTGGTATATACAGTGATGGCAAGCAACATGTACATACATTCAGCTGGTATATGCAGTGATGGCAAGCAACATTTATATACATGTGGTATATGTGAACATTCGAGCATGTGCTCGGGTATACGAGCGATGGGGATTTTTTTATTCGTTGGTATTGGCGAACAGGAATGCAAATATATATTTTTTATTGTTCAGCAGCACGAATAAGAGCGAACGAGAGTGAACATTTTCGAACCCTGTTTTAGATATAACCGATACTACCAGTCACTCAGTAGAGTTTCTTAACTCTCTTTCAGCACCCGGACTACCAGCACATAACATCGTTATAAAAGTTGGTATTCCGATTACGTTGCTTCGAAACCTAACCCCACCAAAGTTATGTAATGGAACCCGACTTAAAGTTAAATCTCTTCGAAATAATGTGATAGAAGCGGAAATTCTAACGGGTTGTGGAGCAGGTGAAGTAGTTTTCATACCACGAATACCTATAATACCAAACAATTATCCCTTTGAATTAAACGTGTTCAGTTTCCCGTCAGAGTATGTTTCGCAATGACAGTAAATAAGTCACAGGGTCAGACACTCCGAGCAGCTGGTATCGACCTTAGGACTAATTGCTTTTCACACGGCCAGCTTTATGTAGCTTGCTCGCGAGTAACTTGCACGGAAAATTTGTATATAATTTGGGTAGAACTTCAAATATCAAATATTGTATACTGTAGCATGCCAGCTAAGCAAAACAAAATGTTTAATAATAATAAGTAAAAAGTTCAATATACTTTTGGCAAATCAATTTAGCTTGCGCTGCACTTCTCCAATAACATAAACTCGATTGAACCCATATATATTTATGTATGCATGCACAATAACGTAGAGTCATAAGCATGACTAACAACTTAGAAATGTAAGTTTGTAAATTAGATTACTCATAAGGTAGATTGTAAGCATATAAAAGAACGGCGATGGCCGAATAAAACATTCCAACTTTAAGACTCAACTAATATGTTTTAACTTTCGGATCTTTGTGGGACATTTTAATGCTCAGGTAAATGCGGCTGAAGAGCTAGCACAATACTTAAATCCTTCCAAACATTACAATACAAATACATTCTATAATTTATGTTCTTTATATTGGAAAAATAAATGGGTTTAGAGTAGTTTTTTATTCAACTTTAAGCTTTACCAGTCCGATGAAAACATTTTTTGTGATCGAAATTTGGGTTTATCGAGCAGACAAACTTAAAGCTTACATGATGACAGCACGACCCTTAAGTCCTGTAGCGCGATTCTCTAACTTTTTTAACGCCAAGTGTTAGCGTTAACTTCGCCTAACACCATTTTTAACACTTTTTACGATTCTGTAACTATTAACAACACGAAAAGTGGTAGCTAACACCTTTTACTGTGGTTTGTTAACTCGAATTAATTTCGTGGTGGTTACTAGTTTGATTTTTTTTTCATAATGGAGATGTCTGTTCCTGTATCAATTAGGAAATTTTATATCGAATTATTTAGGGACGTCCTTGTTGATATATAGCTGTTGAAGTAAAGTAAGCAAATTGTTCTTTCTTTTAATCTTGAAGTGGAGCCACCTTGTTTTCCATCTGGGTACAGCTGCGTACGTTACGGGTCTGATTGTAAGTTCTATTGCCGGGCTAGTGATCCTGTGCTGTTATTATTGTTCTTACTGTTCAACCTGGAGTTGTTTTTGTATCTCGGTTGCGGTCTATATCACCTACTTTGGTAGTTTCCATGATTGTTACTTCGGTAACCTCCACGGAAATTACTCCTGTACTGACTCTGCTGTCGTACGTTTAAAATTGTATTGGAGCTACCTGTTATTTCGGTACAGCTATTGGTGAACTTAGAGATCGCATCGTTCATTGTTGTGAACGTTCCCGCTTGCATTATCATCTTAACCTTGTCATTAGAGCAATTTTTACACATGGCTTTTACTGCTGCCTGTGTTGAATATCTCGTTGTTAAGTCTGGATTGAGTCCATCCGAGATATACGCTCCTTCTAATGACCTTGTAATTTTTTCTATTTCTGCTGTGTATTGGTTGGATGTTCAGGAGTTTAGCAGTTAAAACTTCTACTGATTCACCCTTTATTGCAGTTTTCAATTTAATTTTTATCTGTTCTGTGGTGCTTTCATTATTGATGAAATTTCTTGCTGTCCTTTTAAGTTTTGTTTTTATCATTGTGATTGCTAAAGTTTCGTGCTCATCCTGATTTGATAAAGTATATCAAGGTCATCTAGGAAACTGTGTAGGTTTTCCGGCTTACCATCAAACTCTGGTAGCACGATGAAGCAGTTTTAATAAATTCAACTACTGTTTGCACCATTGTGACGTTTATGGTTGGGATAACTACTGGTTTGGAATCTTCTACTACTTCTTGGTGTTCCTTGATAAGTACGTTATTTACCGATTTGATCACCTGTCCTATGCTATTTAGAGCTTCTAGAATTATGTTCAAGTGATTTATTATGGTTTCTGTTGCAATTGGAATGCTTTTATTTATACATATGTACGACTTAGTAGCTTTTGCTTTTTCTTTATATAGTATATCGTGGATTTCTTTCCACTTGTAGTTAGCATGGGAAATGCGAATCATTCTTGTTTTATGTTTTAATTGTAGTCTATCTATTAATTCACTTTACTTTATTGAGTCTATGATTGTACAAACCTTACAGACCAGCATTTACAAACCAAGGTCTTAAGTATAGATATGTTCAAAGTAAATACATTTATACATAATGCAAAACATGATCTCGGGAGTGCGAAGTCGAGGTCAAGACTATAAAAAATTTTGTTAAATTCAGCAAGGGCACTTGAGATAGGGTCATAATTATGGTAGTTAGCCCTGATTACTTTGATGTGAAACGCATATTGCATACGAAGAGATCTGTACGGGATATTAAAGCTTATGCGTGCCCAAAAGTTCCGGACAGTTAACCCGACTACATATGAAATCATATATAAACATCAGAGTTTGAATAGAACGCCTAGACACAAGCGCCTTCATGCTTATGAGAGCACATCGGGCATCATAAGATGGTAATGGATCAGTAAAACGAAGCGGTTGAAGGGCAAATCGAATGAATCTTTTCTGTACCCTTTCAATTCTCTGAGAATGAACGGAATAAATCGGATTCCAAATTATGGAAGCATATTCCAGCTTGGAACGAACTAAACAATTATATAAAACTTTCCTTGTGTATGGATCTTTAAAGTCCCTGGCATATCGCCGCAATAAAGCCAAATTGGAATATGCCTTGGGTAGAATGAAGCTAATGTGGTTCACAAAAGTAAAGCCGGAGTCAAACATCACACCAAGATCAACAAATTCAGTAACAGTAGATAGAGTGTCATTAAAAAGTGTGATATTCAAGTGTAAGTTGTTAATAATGCTCCAACGAGTTAATTTATTAAGATCATCTTGTAGAGGAGATGCATCTGACATGCTCGCGATAGTTCTGAAAACTTTTAGATCATCTGCATAGAGTAGGCAATGTGAATTCGTAAAACAGGATCCTATGTCATTTGTAAAAAGAAGAAAAAAAAATTGGTCCAAGAATGCTTCCCTGAGGCACTCCGGATGTGGCTTCAAACTTATATGATTTTATATTCTCAATCTCGACAAACGCGACTCTTTTGGAGAGATAAGATCTAATCCAGCATAAAAAATTTGAGTGGAAACCCATTTTTTCAAGCTTGCACAATAATATACTGTGAGTGACAGTATCAAAAGCCTTTGCGAAGTCAGTATAGATGACGTCTACTTGATGACCAGTCTTAAATGAGGAGATGCAAAATTGCGAGAAAGAGGCAAGATTCGTTACCGTAGATCGTCCGCTGAGAAAACCATGTTGGCACTCATCTATGGATCCCTTAATTGCAAACAACAGTTTCTCTTGAACCACTTTCTCAAAAAGCTTCGAGCAGGTATAAACTTTTGAAATTGGCCTATGATTAGTAACATCATTTTTGTTGCCTGATTTAAAGATTGGAGAGATCGCGGCTATTTTCCAACGATCAATAAACTCACCTCTTGATAACGAAAAATTGAAAATGTAGTTAAGAGGAACGCAAAACGACGTACTGCATTTTTTCTGTATAAATGACGACAATCCATCAATATCGCATTTTAGAGATGTTTGCAGGGCAGTAATGCCATTAATTACATCAGCTTCCGAAACTGAGATGGAGCCAAATTCCACCGTTTGCGCGACGGATGCACAGAAATTACTTGCTGAATCATTAGTCACAAAATTCGATTTGAAAAAATCTGCCAAAAGGTTCACCGAATCTAATAAGGACTCAGAGGCAACACCGCAATACGACATGCAGCTCGGAATATTCGAGCAACCTTTTTTGGAGCGTATATATTTCCAGAAAGCTTTAGGGTTTTCTTTCAACTCTTCTTCAAATCTGGAGATATATTGCTTGTATAAAAATTTATCAAGCACATTGAAGTTTGAACTATAGGAAATATATTTTTCTCTATGGTGGATATCATTAGAAGCTTTGTACATATTATAGTGCTTGTTTCTAAGATTCTTCAGTCTCTTAAGGCTTTTAGTATACCAGGGAAGCTTATGAACTGGCGGAGGGAGTAATGAGATATTATTAGCAAAAATTTCATATATATTATGTAGGAAAACTTCATAGCATTCTGCCACATTTTTTGAATCAAAAATTGACTTCCAATCTAATTCCAGAATTTTAGAATTGAGGGCGTCAAAGTCCGCGGTGCGGAAACTTGAATTGACGATTCCAATTGAGGTTGAGGTAAAATTACAAAATTCTAAGGAGAGCGAAAGCGGGACGTGGTGCCTATCAGATTTACAAAATGGAAAGGTAGATTCCGACACTTTAAAAATTAAATTTTCATCAACAAAAACAAGATCTAAAATGTTGTGGAGCTGATTGAAAAACGAGTTAATTTGAGTAAGATTGATACTAAAAAGGCTATCTATAAAATGTATTTCAGGCGCACTATTCACGTTCGTTGGTGTTAACATGCCATTACTAAAAAAAACAGACCAAGTAATTCTACTAAGGTTAAAGTCACCCAGAACACAAAAATGACAATCTTCATTGTTCTCATATAGACTCATTACGTTGCTTACATGAGCATCATAAATAGAGTCATGGCTTGTAGGCGGTATATAAGAAACGCAAATAAATAGTTTACCAAGGCCTCCAAAAGCGCATACACAAAGCTGATCGAGAAGAGTATCTTCATTTTCTAATTGAACTAGGGATGAACGAAGCATTCGATTGACCGCAATCAAAACCCCTCCACCTCTTAAACAATTTGTTTTAGTAGGGTCTCTATCCTTCCGATATATATGAAAACTATTCAGGTCGAAAAATTCGGCATCGGCAAAATTGCAATTTAGCCAAGTTTCAACTATAACATAAATGTCATATTCGCACCGAGATGTAGTTAAGAATACGTCATTGGCCATTGTGCGCATTCCCGAGATGTTTTGAAAGTATACATTTAACGATTTTCTATTATTAACAGCACTAGTGCTATAACTATTTAATATAGAATTATGATATAAGCTGCTCTTTTTGGAGTTTACGAAATGGCCGTATAATAATGCCAGAAGGCCATAAATTTGCATCGAAGAGGTAATCATAAAAAGCAGGAGAAACACCAAGTTTAAAACTGACTCTCTAAATCATCAAGCGATGTACCATTTTTTATTAGCTTACGGCATGCAACGTAGTGACTGGCAATCCCGAAATGTTTAGCTACATAATCTATAACATTTTCTGTGGTAACAGTGGGTTTGAACGAAGAGATATGCAACCACTTCTTTTTAGCGACGACTTCGAGATCAGTGGACACACTCCTCCCTACAACTAGACTCCTATGGATATTTCCCGCGGCAGACCAATTGTTTGCATCAGAAACCATTACGGGATTCACAGAAGCATTCGAGCTATTTGGGAGATTAGATTTCGCAGCAGCAGAAGCGAACGACAGCCTAGGGGTAGTGCAATTACCTGTCTCAGCAGAGCTCTCGTGAGAGGCAGCAGAGGCATTAGCAGTATCGGCAGAGCTATTTGGGAGATTCGATTTAGCGGCAGCAGAAGCGAACGACAGCGTAGGTGTAGCGCAATTACCTGTCTCAGCAGAGCTCTCGTGAGAGGCAGCAGAGGCATTAGCAGTACCGGCAGATGTCACAGCAAGTGCATTAGCACCGGCAATAGAGGGCATTGTTCTTTTCGGTCGGAGATTATAAACTGCATTAACCGGGTTTGAGTTTTCTTTGGATTGCGTATTTGGCGTTGTATTATTAGCAGCGCATTGTTGTTGACTAATGTTGTTGTCAAACGATGGATCAGCTAAAGTTGCAAACAGCCACCGACGTGTCTAACGGACGGTGGCGGTGGACGTACATGAGCAAATTTGCGATTTTTTATGAACGTTGGGCTCACGTAGAAACATTCAATACAGTGTTACCATTCCTCAGTTTGCATGTATGCTTACCCAAACCTCTACTTTTGTATTTGTAATTTTTAATTTTGTAAAATGTCGAAAGTAATATGAAATAACTACATATAAGGTAAATGTCCATAATTTCGTGGTACTAAGGAATTTTCTGACTTTCTACCTCTCGTGCGTAAAAACGGATGAAGGAAAACTAAAAAAGTAAATTTTTCCCATTGAGTTGATCTATTAAGATAGCTTTTCATTTAATTTCAAACAAAACTAACAAATGTTTTATTTTATACAAATAAAAATGTATGAGTACCTCAAATGTCCCCAATTTCGTGGCAAAAATTTTCTGATGTACCTAACTTCGTGGTAAAGTGTCCCTAATTTCGTGGTATTTGGTTAAACTCTAATTTTGTGGAAAATAAAAGTTATTTTAAACGCAAATTCCTAAAGATTCACAAATTTATTTATTAAAATTTGTTCAAAAATTTTAAATTTTAAATAATTTTTTTATTGTTATTGTATTTATGAAAAGAAAGCGTTTTAAGACCAAGTAAGTAAGTAAAAAATTACTGTAAGCAGACCTGTTAAATTTGACTAGTACTTAGTAATCAATTGATTAGACGGATTTTTTAATTGTTAATGATTATTTCAATTGGTTTTTGAGCAAAGGCAATTAGTAATTGATTACGATTGAAAAAAATCAAAAAAAAACCAATAAAAAAAAATTAATTTAACTGATGCAATTTGTTACTTTTTTCAAAATTACTTTTATTTATTATTACTAAAAATGTTTTTTTTTTAATTTTTGTGTTTTTTTGGTCTTTTAAGTTTTTTTTTTATTTTTAAACAAAATAAAATAACACTAAATAAAAAAGTTTTAAAACAAAAATAAACAATAAAAAAAATTAATTCAATTGATGTTACTTACTTTTTTTATTATTTCAAAAACTGTTTTTTTTTAATTTTTTGGTATATTTTTAATTTTTTTGTATTTATTTAATTTTTTGGTTTCTTGTTAACAATGTATGTAAATGCGCAGTATACCACGAAATTAAGGGCATGCGATAAAATTGATGTACGTAATTTCGTGGTATCGCTTTAAGCGGTAATATGAGTTTTATATTTAAATTTTTTTGTTTATTATCGCTATTCATTCATAAAAAAAGCAAAAATGTCTAAATCTTGACATATTTTTTTAAATTAAATGAAAAATTTTTGAATAAAAAAAAGTTCTTTATTGCCATTATTTCGTTAAAATGTTGTGCTTCGCAGAGCTTTTCGATTAAAATATTGACGAATGGGTTAATAAAAGTGTACCACGAAATTACGTCAAAATCTTCCTCAGGGGTTTATTTAATAATTAAAATACTTAAAATAATAGGGTATCTTATGAAATGTGAAAGAAAATAAGGAAAACATAAAGTATTATATTCCCATAATTTCGTGGGTACCACGAAATTAGGTACATCATAAAAAACATGTGTCCCTAATTTCGTGGTATTTAAATATTAAATAAAATGTAAATAAAAAGTTATTAAAATAAGTTTTGCAGTAATAAAAACGTTTAAGAAATGTTAAATAAAACCAAAAAAATTATCATCAAAAAAAAAAAATTTAAAGATACAATTTTTACAGGCTTAACAATATCTACTGGTCTCCTTAACAGTTTCCTTAAGAGGCCTCCGTACAAAAGGCTCATTTTCTGAGCTTCCAACTTTATAATGCTTGTTATTTAATAGGTTTAATTTTAAAAAATTTGTAAAATATCCATTAATACACCCGAAAAGTTAATCTTTACTATGAAATTTTCAGTTTTAAAAAAACTTGCCTTGTTTCCTTGTTTGAAAGAAAAAATCGAAATACCACGAAATAACGTACTACCACGAAATTATGGACATTTACCTTAGTATATTTATTTATAAACTTTAACATACATAAGTCAAAAATTTTAAGATATTTCGACAATATTTAAAACTTTGTTGGGTATTTTTGTAAAATAATTGCAAACGGCCCAAACTCAACATGCAAATAGTTGAATAGGCAACACTGTGTGTCGAAGAGCGATCAGCTGACACGTTTCCTACGTAAAAATCAGAAATTTTTTGGTTTTGACGTAGCGACGTGCGTAAAACGTACGTCACGAACGTCGGTGAAAAATCGCTTACATGCAATTCCCATAAGGTAGATCGTGTCAGCTGACACGTCGTCCGTTTTTCCGTCGGTGGCTGTTTGCAGCTTAATTGTCTATTATTCGCAGATTTATTAGGAGCACTGTTTTGTTGTTTCTTGTTGTTTTTACACAATAATTCAGCCAACTGGCATTTTAATAGGTTAATCTCTTTTGACAAAAGAGAAAACATTGCAAAAGAGTTTGATGAAGCACTCAGACAATTATTGCAAACAAAAACAATGTTGAAATGTTTAGTTAAAATATGCGAATTATCATTTATATATATTTTAGCACAAGATTTGTGATATAAATTTTCACATAATTTACACTTAGGCCCGGTTTTTCAGTGCAAGTTTAACTCAATTTGCCAGTTATACTAAGCTTAAACTTGTTATGCAGTTTTTCAGTCAACTTTAAACGAAGTTTAAACGTAGTTTAAGCGGCCGATCTGCCAGGGTTAAACTCTAGTTAACCTGTCAGCTGTTTGCATAGTTGATTGTTGTAATTGTGAAATATTTGGTAAGAAATTCTTGCTTCTGGACTTTTTAAATTTATTTATGTTTACATATTTTATTTATCCTGTACACGGTGAATCTTTATCTTTGTTCACAGCGATTTTTCATTTAGCAATTGCGTTGAATATGTAAACGAATGTCATCTGTTGCCGATCTAGATAAAAAAAACCAATGTTGCCGTATAAAAAGCAGACCAAAAAAGCGGCCTTAAATTCTCACTGAAAAACCGCTTTGCAGTTTAACTGGAGTTTAAATTTATGCCGAGATTAGGCAAACTTAGTTTAAACTGAGCTTAACCAATGACTGAAAAACCGGGCCTTAATATCAGATCCGTGATTGACTGGGCCATTGCAGTCCGAGCACATTATAGATTTTTTAACGTCTGGTTTCCTTTTGTGCATTATTTTTACAGGGTTAGGAATTTTTGGAGTTTACTCCATTTTTATAAGCTTATTCTTTCGCCGATACTCCTCTATGATCGGTGTAGGCTTTGTTCAGAAATTATTATAAATTCTTTAATAGTATCGTGACATTTCCTGAAAATTCTATCAAATTTTACTTGAGTCTTAATTACTTTCATTTTATCTACTTATTTAACAAGTATTCCTTAATTTATCTTGCATTGACATGAAACTATTATTGGGGCATAAAATTTGTGATTATATTCCCTAAGCAAAGTAAATTGCTCTTGGTTCAGCGGCCGTGAGGCGTGCCTATCTAATTTTCTAAGCTATTATACATAATATTTGTAATTATTATTATACATAATATTTGTAAATATTCGCCGCCTGTCTTGCTGCCAGTCAAAGTTTTTCGTCCTATTATTTTTTCGTCGGGTTGCAGGTATTGTGGAAGCTTGTATTGTCCAAGTATTAAAAAATTGGGGATTCCATCTTGTGTAGCTCCTTCAAAAGTGCCATTAACTATCTGATTTCTTGTGTAGTTTCTTCGATAGTGCCATTATCTGGCTCTTTATAAAAACATTTTAATTAACTTCTAGAGCCAAGGACTAGCTCCTTTAATAAATTTAAAATAGTTTTTAAAGGTTTTGCTGTTAGTGCAAATTTTCGCTTATTAAAACTATTAAAACCACCGCATTAGGGTGCGCGATATATTTATACTACATCGTGATCCAGCTCCTATTCAGAAGAAGATTCATCACCGGATATAGCTTTTTCTATAGAATCATTTTAGGTGTTGCTTCGTAAAATTTTATGGAATTTTTCGAATTTCTCATCAAAGGCTAAAGTTAGAGCGAAAGAATATACGGCATGGGAAATGCGAATCATTAAACTATGGGACATTGTTCGGCTATTGGTAAGGTTTCTAAACAAATTATTCAAAATTGGTAAAAGTTAATTTAGGGTGTTTAGAAGGCAAAAAATCCAGCGTATTGTTAGCTCAATAGTTAGCAATGCGTGCCAAAATTTCTCTGATGAGTGAAGTTAGCACCTTCCGAAATGGATCTATAGAAAAGCTGTGCGGTTGCCTCTAAACTTTTCCTGTTCAATTCAACAACAACTTTTAATAATTAATTTAAAACAAAAAATTATTAAAAAAAAACCCAAAACAACAATAATTTTTAGCTGCAGAAAAAATTATTAGTAGGTCTCAAGCTCGTACCGAACCAGGATACTTGAAATATAAAAACACCAGCAAATTGTTGGTAGAAAATCTCAATAACAAAAAACCAGAGCGCATGGTTGGCAATACTGTGATACAAAAACAGAGTTGTAATAAATCCATCATGATCCAAATCTCTCCACCAGATGGCGGTGTTGGTCATGGATTGGTAAACGTTAATTGAGCAGGGTGTTTAGAAGGCAAAAAATCCAGCCAATTGTTAGCTCAATAGTTAGCAATGCGTGCCAAAATTTCTCTGATGAATGAAGTTAGAACCTTCCTAATTAATTAATTAAAAAAAAATTTATTAAAAAAAAAACCCAAAACAACAATAATTTTGCGGCCTTAAACTCTCACTGAAAAACCGCTTTGCAGTTTAACTGGAGTTTAAATTTATGCCGAGATTAGGCAAACTTAGTTTAAACTGAGCTTAACCAATGACTGAAAAACCGGGCCTTAATATCAGATCCGTGATTGACTGGGCCATTGCAGTCCGAGCACATTATAGATTTTTTAACGTCTGGTTTCCTTTTGTGCATTATTTTTACAGGGTTAGGAATTTTTGGAGTTTACTCCCTTTTTATAAGCTTATTCTTTCGCCGATACTCCTCTATGATCGGTGTAGGCTTTGTTCAGAAATTATTATAAATTCTTTAATAGTATCGTGACATTTCCTGAAAATTCTATCAAATTTTACTTGAGTCTTAATTACTTTCATTTTATCTACTTATTTAACAAGTATTCCTTAATTTATCTTGCATTGACATGAAACTATTATTGGGGCATAAAATTTGTGATTATATTCCCTAAGCAAAGTAAATTGCTCTTGGTTCAGCGGCCGTGAGGCGTGCCTATCTAATTTTCTAAGCTATTATACATAATATTTGTAATTATTATTATACATAATATTTGTAAATATTCGCCGCCAGTCTTGCTGCCAGTCAAAGTTTTTCGTCCTATTATTTTTTCGTCGGGTTGCAGGTATTGTGGAAGCTTGTCTTGTCCAAGTATTAAAAAATTGGGGATTCCATCTTGTGTAGCTCCTTCAAAAGTGCCATTAACTATCTGATTTCTTGTGTAGTTTCTTCGATAGTGCCATTATCTGGCTCTTTATAAAAACATTTTAATTAACTTCTAGAGCCAAGGACTAGCTCCTTTAATAAATTTAAAATAGTTTTTAAAGGTTTTGCTGTTAGTGCAAATTTTCGCTTATTAAAACTATTAAAACCACCGCATTAGGGTGCGCGATATATTTATACTACATCGTGATCCAGCTCCGATTCAGAAGAAGATTCATCACCGGATATAGCTTTTTCTATAGAATCATTTTAGGTGTTGCTTCGTAAAATTTTATGGAATTTTTCGAATTTCTCATCAAAGGCTAAAGTTAGAGCGAAAGAATATACGGCATGGGAAATGCGAATCATTAAACTATGGGACATTGTTCGGCTATTGGTAAGGTTTCTAAACAAATTATTCAAAATTGGTAAAAGTTAATTTAGGGTGTTTAGAAGGCAAAAAATCCAGCGTATTGTTAGCTCAATAGTTAGCAATGCGTGCCAAAATTTCTCTGATGAGTGAAGTTAGCACCTTCCGAAATGGATCTATAGAAAAGCTGTGCGGTTGCCTCTAAACTTTTCCTGTTCAATTCAACAACAACTTTTAATAATTAATTAAAAAAAAAAAATTATTAAAAAAAAACCCAAAACAACAATAATTTTTAGCTGCAGAAAAAATTATTAGTAGGTCTCAAGCTCGTACCGAACCAGGATACTTGAAATATAAAAACACCAGCAAATTGTTGGTAGAAAATCTCAATAACAAAATACCAGAGCGCATGGTTGGCAATACTGTGATACAAAAACAGAGTTGTAATAAATCCATCATGATCCAAATCTCTCCACCAGATGGCGGTGTTGGTCATGGATTGGTAAACGTTAATTGGCAGGGTGTTTAGAAGGCAAAAAATCCAGGCAATTGTTAGCTCAATAGTTAGCAATGCGTGCCAAAATTTCTCTGATGAATGAAGTTAGAACCTTCCTAATTAATTAATTAAAAAAAAAATTTATTAGAAAAACAACCCAAAACAACAATAATTTTGCGCTGCAGAAAACATTATTAGTAGGTCTCAAGCTCGTACCGAACCAGAATATTTATTTATTTATTTATTAATTTCAAAAAATAGTCTAGATTACAAAGTACTTACAGACTACTTGAATTTGTACTTCAAAATGCAGACCTTATCAATACTATCAAAAACTTACAACACTCAAAACAGATTTGAAGGCGGTTTTAGGCAAAGAGAAATCAATGGCTAGAGAATTTGAAATAGTATTGAACTCCTTCAAGGCTCTATAGATAGGAGCATTAGAGGCATAGAGGGTCCGGGCGCAATCAATGTAAAACATATCCCAATTTCGAAGTAATCTAGGGGGGATGTGGAGACAAATACTCTCGAGTAAGCGAGGTGAATCAACCAAACCGTTAAAAATGTCATAAACAAAGGTAAGAGAAAGAATGGTTCTCCTACTTTGAAGTGATTGTGGGCTAATGAGTGCACATAAAGGCCAAGACCGAATAGGACTTAGCAATAATAGAGGTTATATGTATGGAAAACGAAAAGTGCGAGTCGAAAACTACTCCTAAATCAAATATCAAAATATCAGAACGTAAGGATAACTGAGAGCCGCCAATATAATATGAAGTGGGAATCGTGCAACGAGACTTAGAGAAGGTTACATGAAAACATTTACCAATATTTAACGGCAGGTTATTAATACGACACCAATCAGCAACATTGTTCAAATCAGCCTGAATATTTTCTGAGTCAGAGGGAGTAGAAACAACTGAAAACACCTTCAGATCATCAGCATAAAGCAGAAAATGGGAGTGTTGAAAGCAGGCTGAAATGTCGTTAATAAAAATTACAAAGAGCAGTGGCCCCAAAATGCTGCCTTGCGGTACACCAGAGGACGCAATAAAAGGGTTGGAATGTGTATTGTCAACAACAACTACACACTTGCCCAGACTGGCTAATTTGGAAATCAAGATAGGATGACTAACTTTATCAAACGCTTTAGAGAAGTCGGTATAAACCGTATCGACTTGCAAACGGTTGTTAAAGGCTGCAATGCAAAATTCAGAGAAAATTGCTAAGTTTGAAACCGTGGATCTGCCCGGTATAAAGCCATGCTGACTATCACTAATAAAAGGCTTGACGGCAAAACCTATTTTTTGTTTTACAACATACTCAAACAGTTTGGAGATAGTAGACAATTTAGCAATTGGTCTGTAGTTGGCAACATTGGTTTTATTGCCACTTTTGAAAATTGGAGATATGAAAGTTAACTTCCATGCATCAATGAACTCACCACACTCGAGAGATTTGTTGAAGATTAAGAGAAGCGGGAAAGCTAAAACCATACAGTTTTTTAATAGATAAGATGATAAGCCATCAATATCTGACTGGGACGACGACTTTAGGTTCCGAATTCCATCCACAATATCGTCCAGAGAAAGAGAAAGAGCTCCAAAATTGATGGGAGAGTCCTCTAATGAAGAGGGCTCAGGAACACTAACCGGCTGAGTATCAAAATTGGAGTTAAAAAAATCCGCAAAGAGATTAGCCGACTCCGTAGGGGAAGAGGTATGATGCCCATTATAAAAAACTGACGAGGGAATACTCGAGGTTGCTTTCATGGATTTAACATAGTTCCAAAAAGCTTTAGGATTATCTTTAATACAAGATTCAAAGTTACGAGCAAAATTACAGCGCAACCTTTTACTCAACGCCTTAAATTTCTTGTTGAAACGAATATACTTAAGTTTGTACACCGAAGACTGGGTGGTCTTGAATTTTTTAAAAAATCTATTTCTCAAATTCTTTAGCCGCTTGAGCCCTGGAGTATACCATGGGATTTTGTAACATTTCTTTTTTTTCCGCGGAATATTACTAATACAAATCTCATTGATAAGGACTTTGAAGGTATTAAAGCAATGTGTGAGATCATTTCCAGAAAACAGAGCTTCCCAATCAATCAAAGAAACTTTTTGAGAAATTAAATCAAAGTTCGCACGTCTAAATAAAAAACTAGATGCAGCATTATCAGAAACAATGCTATCAAAGTTATAAAATTCAACATCCAAAACAAGCGGGATATGGTGAATACCGGAACACGAGAGTGGACCCAGACATTCAGTTAGGGAATAATTGAAATTATCATTAACAAATATTAGATCAAGTGTTCTTGATAGCTGATTTCGGAAGCTGTTTATCTGGAAGAGATTCACACTTAAGAGATTATCAGTAAGGTAAATTTCAGAAGAAGTAGTTACATTTTTGGGAAGTAGACCAAAATTGTTATCGACATACGACCAATCGATATTAGGTAAATTAAAGTCACCTAATATACAAAAGTTACTACCATCCTGAGTGTGCAATAAACTAACAATATTGTCTAAATGCGATTTATATACGGCATCCAAACTAGACGGAGGAATATACGACGCACATACAAACAATTTAGAACTGCCTTGAACAGAGACGCAAAGCTGGTCGTTCAGCGAATCCATACCAGACAGATCTACGAGTGAAGACCGAAAATGGCGTCGAACAGCAATTAAAACACCACCACCTCTCGAAAGTCCAGTTTTGGAGTAGTCACGATCTTTGCGGTAAACATTGAATAAGTTGGGATCAAAGAATTCCCCATCCAGAAAATTAGAATTGAGCCATGTTTCAATAATAACAAATATATCATATTCCAAATGCGAACTCATATCAAAGAGCAAGTTGGACTTAGTTCTAAGGCCAGAGACATTTTGGAAGTAAATTCTGAGACGCCTAGATACGTTTTTGTCTGACGCTGCTAATTGCTAAGCATCACCACGTTGACCATCTTTTCGACGGTCTTTAAAGGGCTTAATTTTCACATCAGCCGGCCAGATCTTAGGATCTAAAACTTTTTCCATGACGGCAGGCGATACACCAAGCTTGAAATTCAAACGCCTCAAATCCTTAATGTCTGTGTAATTTTTGACCAGAGGAAAACATGTGAGATGATGATCACTAATGTTAGCGTTTTTGGAAACAAAGGAAATAAGACCATCCTCAGTGACACTTGGTTTGAAAGAAGATAAATGAAACCATTTCCTTGTACTAACAACATCAAGTTCCGTGTTATCACTAACGCCGATAATGAAATTAGAAGATCGTGTCTTGTTTGGAAGTTTCTCCTTTGCCGAAGCCTTGGGAGTTATTATGACCTCATTAGTAGCTCCAGTGTCACAAGGTGTGTTACTATTTTTATTATTTCGATTATTATTTTTCCGACCCTTACGCTGAACTTTGGTCCACTGAGCCGACAAAGGCATCTTTGCAATGGCACCGGACGGCACTGGATATGGGACATCAGAACAGACCTCTTCCTCCTTGTTGTTGTTAGTAATAGAAGGAAGCCGAATATTGGCAACAGCAGGTGAAACAGCAGCAGAGGATATAGAATATTATTCAAAAACGGTTTTGGAATGTATTCTGCTGCATTCTTTCTTTGAGTTGTTTAAACATTAAAGGGTTTTTTAAGTCAATCGATTTTGCTGTTGTGTTAGATTTAAATATTGCTTAGGTTTTAGGTATTGGAAAAATTATTCTTTTACAAAAGTTATACTACAACGATATTTTTGATCATTCCAAGCATGCCGGTTGTTCAGAAACTACAAATCTAAAACTGGTTTGATTTTTTAGAAAACCAAACATTTAGTATTTACATACCTAAAAGACAACAAGAAAAACAAAGCTGTGGCCTTTTCCTCTCTTTTGACACCCATATTAGACGTAAATTGCAAGGTTTTATGGGAGCAACATCAATCATTTAAGGCGATGTCAGATAAAACTTTGGTGACGCGTTGCGTGACATTTCATTTTTGACAGCTAAGATAAAATGTATGTAGGCCCAAGCAACATGCCTCATAAATGACTTTTGACGCGCGTTAACGCAGAGACTTGACCAAGTCTTATCTTTTTGCTTGCGTTGACATAATCAGCTGATTTATACAGCCACAAATTGAAAATTTCACCGCGTTGCATAGTTTTCAGTTTGAAGATAAAACGTGCAGAAAATACCTATACATAAAATTTATACCTAATATAAAATATATTTGGGATTAATACCGTGCTGCAGCTGCTCAACAAAAACTAAAAAACAATTGGTAAGTTTGCTCCCATTTGCCTAGAAATTGGCATGCTTTCATGAATAAAGCGAAGATTACCGTCTTGTATCTTGGATTGCTCAAATTTTGATTCATACTTTCCATCGAACGTCAAGTGTTAATACACGGCCAAAAACCTTGCGAGAGGTATCAAGAGACGCGTCTTGACCTCCGTAACAATAATCCGAAGGAGGGAAAGCAATATTTTATTTCAGTGAAAAGTTATTAGTGAAAAACTTATTATTATTGTTCAAGACCCGTCTCTTGATACCTCTCTCGAGATTTTTGGACGTGTATTAACATTTGACGTTCGATGGAAAGTATTACCCAAAATTTGTTATATCAACCTGCATCTCGACACTCACTGAGCTCCCAATTAATATATGCTTACAAATATAGTTTTTATTTTTTCAGTATCATGGAAGAAAAACTCATAGAGGCTATGAAAATGCACCCATGTTTGTTTGACAAAAGTTCCTCGCTATATAGGAACAAATATTTGAAAGACCGAGCTTGGTTAGCAGTAGCGGATTCCACAGGAACGTCAGGTAAGTGTTTTTCTCCTTCCCTATTAATCCTTGATTATTAGACCAAGGTACATTACGTTTTGTTATTAAAGGTCATTTCTAAGCATTAAAATGCAAAATCAGCACCCTCTTGGCCTCCTCATTCATTAGGGTGCTTCCCACCAACGCGAAATATTTTTTTTCTGCAAAATAAGCATTCATGAGAGATCAAAGTTATTTGTTTCCTTTGGAAGGCAAATGCTAAAACACGTCGAAAAATGTTGGAAGAGGTATCAAAATGCGCCTTTTGACCATGGTATTACGCTAAAATTAAAAGTGATTCACAGTTAAAGTATGAATGAGTGTAATGAAAAGTGCAGAAGTATGTTCTACGTAGATATTCTGATGATCGCGTAGCCGGTATTGGAGCGGCTAGTGGTTATTTTTCTGCGCGCAGTCGAAGGCCGCCTACCCAAAAGCTGACCTTGAATGACACCACCATTTGGGATCGAACATTGATAATTTTGGGTTTTTTTCATTGAAACAAAACACAGAGGTCAAAAGATGTCTTTTGATGCCTCTCCCGACATTTTTGGACGTGTTTTAGCAGTTGTCACCTAAAGGAAACAAATACCAGAAAACCCATAATAATTGGTACGAAAAGCACTTGCCATTTCATCGCAAATATCCTTAAATTTTTCTGTTTGCTTTTTATTTACAACAGAAGACAACTGTAAGACAAGATGGAAATCACTCAGAGATCGCTTTGTGAGGGAAAAGTCAGCCAGTAAGCAAAGCTAGGGAGCCGCTGCTGAAGAAACAGCAGAATGGTGCTTTATGGAGGCAATGCAATTTATGAGCAAACATATTGCTCCAAGAAAGTAGGTTAATAATTTATAAGTTTTGTATTTGATATTTCTAATATTTTTTTCAACACCAGAACTACTACGAATTTTGACTGGAGTGGCGTTGAGCCGCCAACCTGCAGTAAAGAACTAACTAACGCTCAAATTGAGAACGCGAATCAAATGCATGACATGACTGACTTGAATAAAAGTCAATACGGCGAGGAGACTCCAAAAGCCACAAAACGGCACCGACTGAATACGGAGTCACATGAGCGACTAAATCGTATTTGTGGAACAATAAATGGTGCCTTTCTCGAAATACTTGACCAATACTTGATAAAGAAGCCAGAGGAGGCACATAATCGTTTGAAAATAGAGATTCTTGTACTTGTTCAAAACTCACATTGATATTTGCAAGCAGTTTTACTTACTTTATTTCGACGTGCCATACGAAAACTAACACTAAAAATTTTGTGTCTGAAGAAAACTAACACTTTTGTTTTATGTCTGAAGAAAACTAGCACTTTTATCTTGAAAGAAAAGTGTTAGTTTCCTTCAGCCACAAAACAAAAGTGTTAGTTTTCTTCAGACACAAAATTTTTGGTGTTAGTTTTCGTAAAAATTTGAAAAAGTGGTAATTTTCGTATGGCACGTCGATTTGAAATATTAATAACATTTTTCGTTTTAAATACTTTTCGTGAACTTTTTAATGCTTATAATACACAATCTATTGAATGCGATCTGAAAATACTTAATATTATGTTTTAAGTTAAACAAACTATATACATATGTACATATAAGTATACCAATTAATTATCTTTGAAGTATAACACGAGGCATGAGTCTTATTATTATTTTTGAATTGGAATAATTTAAATTTTATTTTTATGACTTTATTTCGTGGCGGGAAAATATCTGCTTGAGTTAGTCCAAACTAGCCGCCCGGTTGAACGTTACCTTTGCGCATGGTAGTCGCCTCTTACGACCGGTATGCCTACTATGTATGTAAGGAAAATTACACCTAGGCAGAGTACGTAACGCTAAAACAACTATTACAACAAAAATTACAACTTTTTATTCCCCTAAATATGTTACAAATAATAAGGCCTTACGTGGAGTAGGTGCAGAAGACTCGGGGAACTCTAGCACAGCTGTGGGCTAGATACGGTAAGAGGATAAACTTTTACGTTTCCTAAAAAAGGCTGACCCTTATTATTAGTCGTATTTTATTTATTTGTTAGGTATTTGTTTAACAAAGGGCGATATTTTAAATTGGATGCGACAAAATGTACTCCTTCAACAAATCTCTCAATACAAAGGCACTTCTTGTTGCGTTATTGCAAGTCATCCGCCCATGGTCTCGCAACGGTGTTAACACTTCTCTTGGCCACAGCCCACTTATTTTCTTCTCCTTGATACTGGTCCACGTAATCAGATGGATAATAACTGCCATCGTGAAATTTTAAAAAATTGTGCAGAACTAGAGCAGCTTTACCAATAACTTCTGCATTTTCGGGTTGCATAAACAAAGGAGACAATAAAACTCTCCAATGAGCGCACAATATTCCAAAAGCATTTTCGATGACTCTTCGGGCTCGTGACAACCGCTTATTAAAAACGTCCCGATCTGATGATAGGTGCTTTCCTATTTTGCAAAACAAAGTTGATAAACTAATAAACATACAAAGGTATATCAAAAAACAAACCTGGGTACGGACGCATAATACAATTTTTCAGGGGAAAAGCAGCGTCGCCAACCATAAAGTATTTGAACTTAGTGCATGTGCAAGGCAAGTTCGCATCTTCAGGTAAATCCAAATTACCGCTAAAAAGGCGCTGCCTAAAGCCAAAATTCCACAGTATTCCACCGCCAAGAGAACAATTTGCCAGAATTAGGTCTACAAGATATAGTTGTGTGTTTTCCGTCCACCGCACCAACACAATTTGGGAAATTTCACATATTGTTAAAATCCACAGCAATGCGCTTCCACTCATGTTCGTTAGGTACTGACAAGTAAATTCCACTCAGCTCATCCCAAATAGCATCACAAGTCTCCTTTATAATGGTTGATACGGTAGAGCGTCCCATTTTAAACGCAGTGGCAAGAGTTTGCTTACTGTCTCCATGGGCCAGATATCTAAAAATACCACATTAAGCTGTTATTTATATGTATGTATGCGGCTTAAATACTTTTTAGACTAAACTTTATTTTGCAAATACTCACGTTAGAGTTAGGAAAAGTCTACAAGGTGCAGATATCGATGGCCTGTTAGATATTTTTATAAGCCGCTTTTCTAATGATGCCAGGAGCGTATCAAACACCTCAGGGGATATTCGCACACTTTTGTGAAATTGTTCCGGATCTCGCTGGTGCATCTCCTCAAAGCTGGCCGCGAATAGACCAGTATAGTCGCGGTCTTGGTAGAGTGGCCGCACCCAGAATGTTCTCACAGTAGTTTGCAAGCATTCCACTGCTTCATTTATTAACAACAGAATTAATAATATCTCTAGTATATCGCCTAATAACATTTTAGATGTTTTACCATTGTTTTAGTTAATTTAATAACTTTTTCCAAAAATGCCACCGCGTTTTTCACAAATAAACAACATTCAAATATGCACTCAACACATGCTGTCAAAGGATTCATTGTGGCATACCTCCTTCGCTTTTCGCTTTTGTGTCAAAGTTTTATCGACAAACATATTAAAAAATTTAAGAGTTAAATTAGAGCTGCGGTCTTGCCCTTTCATTTGGCATCCATATTGAACGCAAATTTCAAGGATTTATGGGCACAGCCATACATCGAAATAGGGAAGAGTTCAACTAAAAGCTGTCGCCCTGCCCTTTCGTTTGACACCCATATTGGACGCAAACTTTAAGGTTTTATGGGAAACACATTTTCACCGATAACTCATTTATTGATAAACATAAGGAAAAGTTTATATGAGAGCTATGAGTCTGCCCTTTTATTTAACATCCATATTGGACGCAAGTTTCAAGGTTTTATGGGAACAACATTTTCACCGATAACTCATTTATAGGTAAATATATCGAAATAACGAAGAATTCAAAAGAAAGTTGCGGCATTGTCCTTTAATATGACACCCATATAGCACACTCGCTTTACGGGAACAACATTTTAATCATAACTCATTTGTCGATGAATACATCGAAAAATGTTTTGAACCATAGATTATTTATCGATAAATACATCTAAATAGGGACAAAACTTTCACACATAACTCATTAATCGATGAACATATCGAAATATAGAAGGTTTCAAATGTTTCGGCCTTTTATTTGACACCCATATTTCAAGGTTTTATGGGAATAACAATTTGACTGATAACGCATTTATCCCTTCTGCTACGTAGAAAAGTCAATTTGACCCACTCATTAAAACTTAGCACTACTTATAATTTTTTTAACCAAACTTCATTTTTGTTTTCATCTAAAATCATTTATTATTTAATATAGAAAAGATTTGTATTTATTGGTTAATGTTTTACTGGCAGTTTTTACACCCTAAGCTGCTAATTGCGAAGTCTGTTTTTAGATGACAGTGGAAAAGAAGCGGCATATTTTCTACGACATACCAAGTGTTTTTTGCACTCATGCATAAAACAGGGGTTCGCAGATTTGTTAGTACTAATGAAGCTTTCAATAATTGATAAAGACGGTATGCGAAAATAGGAAAAATGTATGCAATTTTCCATAAATACTGTTCTTTATAATAGTTTCCTAAAAATGTATACATTAGGGTATACTAAATCACATAGTGGGTCAAATTGACCCAGTAACACAATAAGTGTAGCAAAAACACTTTAAGATATATTTAGTAGTGTTGAAAACTATTATGGTAATATTATGGTAATTTGTTAGCAAACCCCTTCTATTTAATGCAGAAAACAAGTGGAAGAAGAATCAACATGATTCTATGAAAGGAACCTATGAGTTTCGTAAAGTTTTTCCTAAAATTGAGGCTACGGATAGATGGAAGCGTTTGCAGTCCTGCAGAGTTTCAAGGAGTTTATGGCCGTCGTATAATGAAGCACGAACTTCGACCCTTCTAAGGAACAACAGAAGGGACCTTTTCAGATTAGTCTCAGCCCTCACTGGACATTGGACTATCGGGGCGCACGCGGCTAGGATGGGCATGGAGCACAATACTACGTGCCGCAGTTGCAACCTTCCGGGGATGGAAGAGACGGTGGAGCACCTACTGTGCGGCTGTCCTGCGCACTGCAGGAGCAGAACAAAATTTCTGGGTAAACCTTTGTTCGGGAGTCTTTCTGAGCTCAACGATGTTAAGATTGGGGAACTTCTAAAATTTCTGGACTCAACAGGATGGATATAGTTAGGATAGAGGGGTGAGAGTCCCACCACGCAAGTTTTCTGTCGTAATCTTCATTGGTTATTTCACGAGCTGTGGTATCAAAACGGCGCGCTAGCGCTAATTGGAGTCACTGGGACTCGCCACTCCAACCAACCAACCAACCAAAATTGGGTCAAATTGACCCAAACATAACAGAAGGGTTAAAATATTTTTAACGATAGACTATCTATCAATTCGAGGAGTTTAAAAGAAAGCTGTCGCCTTTTTCTTCCATTTGACACCCATTTTGCACGCAAATTTGAGTTTTGTATGGGTACAACATCATGGCTGATAACTCATTTATCCATGAATATATCGAAATATGTTTTGAACGATCGATCATTTTTCAATAAATTTATCGAAGTATGGGAGATTTCAAATGAAAGCTGGGGCCTCGTCCTTTCATTTGAAACCCATATTAATTCCAATTAATTAATTAATTAATTAATGTAACTAGCGCACTAACCCATTAACGCCGGTCACCGATTGTCATGATTTTTCATACACCAGTTACTTTTGACCTTTAGATGCAAATATAATTTAAAAAAATTGTTTATCATGCCACGCCCATTTCCCAGCCTGTACTTTTCAAAGTAAAGCCGGCGTTAGTATATACATTTTTTTCATTTCAAAGGCTAAAAATGGGATTTACCAAAAAAACGGTTTTATTTAAATTTAACAATAAATTTACAGAATATGCTTCCACTTACGAGTCTATATATATTTAATAGCATTGAAAATCTCATAACTAAAGTCTCTTTTTATGCACCTGACCAAATTGAACATTGATGGCACACGACGCAACGCAATTGCGAGTAATTTTTTTGTGAAATATGGCCATGGGTGTTTCTTTCAACAGATGAAGAAGGTGCACGCCTTTTCCTAAAGGCCCGTGATTTGCCTTCTATCAAATGTTTCCGAACAATTGCAGTTGTGTATTAAATTTATCGTTTTTGTTATTGAGTGATATACAAGTTAGCACAATTAGCACTAATCGTCAATTATTTAACAAGTTGCTTACACATCAGTTACTGCGACCCCAAATCAGTATAATAATAATACAACAACAACCGCTTCAGTTAGCACAGTAAGCGCTAGTCGTCAATTTGCTTACACATCAGTTATCAGTATAAGACAACAACAACCGCCTTACATTTCGTTGCACTAAAAATAAACGGAAGTCGTGCAGACGTTATGTGAAGCCGTTGGTTGCAAAGCTAAGTTACATTTGCTTACCTACCCAAAATTATGAAACAATTCGCATTAAAATTTATTTCCGCTGTAATCAATTTAATTAAACAAATGTACAACAACAATAACATTGTAAATATGTAACTTAGAATAAGAAAATTGTATAAAAGAAGAGATACTAAATAAAGAGTTAAGTTCTGTTCTGTCATTATTTGGGTTAATGTCATAATTGGCGCCCGAGACTCGGTAAAATAAGTGAAAGTTAATACTTATCCTTCAAAAAGTAATAAGTGCTAAAGTGAACACTAAAAAATTCGTTCTCGAAGGACATTAAGTACAATTACTAAAAACACTAAAAAATTGCAAAAAGAGTTGAAGGTTGTTACCGAAACAAATTAAGTGAATTTGTGAACACTTTAAAATTGTTTAAACGGTGGAAATTATAAAAAAGCACCGAAACAAATTAAGTGAATTTATAAACACTTTAAAGTGAACATTATAAAGAACACCTCGAAACTGTTTAAAAGGTGAAAATTATAAAAAAGCACCGAAACAAATTAAGTGAATTTACAAACACTTTAAAATTGTTCAAAAAGTGAAAATTATAATAAATCACTTGAATAAACACTTTACAACATCAAAGCAATAAAAAGTGCTAAAACAACACTTATTTTACAAATCATCAAAGATATTAATCCAAATCATCGTGGACGTGTCGCAACCTGCACCGCAGTAGGATAATCATCCAAAAAGGATCCAGCGGACCAACCAATACACGGAATGGAGAAATTGAGCTTCACTTTGCTGTTAATGTGAGATAATAAATTATTTAAAATCATTAAAAATTTCAGTAAATTTATATTTAAGTTGTAACTTTTATTTGAGAATTTTCTAAAACATAAACGGACCTTTATCGTAGAAAGGGTTATTATAAAGTACAAGGCTATTTTGTATGATAAACAGTGGAAATATTTTTTAAATTAGGAAAAATATTTACATAAAATGGAGCAAATTGAGGATGCTATAACACAACTAACTGGTGCGGTTAACGTACAAATTGAGCAAATGAGGGCCATGAGCACTAGAATAAACCAATTGGAAGCCAGAGTTAGTCCTCCTAATGAAATGTTAAATTCTAGTAATCCCGTTGTCTTGACTGAGGCAGACCTACGCGAAATAAATAGGTTGCCCGATAGTGTTAAAACCTTACCAACCTTCGAAGGCAATCCTGTGCAGTTTATTTCATGGGTTCATAATGTCGAATCGATATTAAGGGATTATGATGTAGTAAAATCAAAACCTATTTATCGAGGCATTCTTCGGCAAATCAGACAAAAAATACAAGGACCCGCAGATACAGCTCTTATTTCTTATAATATTTTTGATGAGGACTGGGGTAAAATTAAAACTTGTCTGTCACTACACTACGCTGACAAACGCGATTTGAGAACCCTAGAACATGAACTAGGATCCCTATCGCAGAAAAATTTCAGCATAGATCAATTCTACGCAAGAATCAATCACCAGTTATCACTTATAGTAAATAAAATAAAAGGGCAAGACTACTCCATGGAAACAAAACCTTAATTTAAGAAACTATTCTATTCATCCCAAGAACACAACCAGGCCTATTCAAGCGCCTAGATACCAAGTAAATCAAAAACAGTTTCCTACACCAAGGGAATTAGGTCCCGCAGAAAGGAACCAAATATACAATAGGAATTTAGAGACTCAAAATCCTCCACCACCTAGGCCAACACAACCTAAGCCTCCAGTTCCAATGGAGGTAGATCCTTCGATTCATTCGAGGAGAGTTAATTATATGAACCGCATAGAAAGCACGCCCGTGGAAAGGCAGTCAAACAATTCATCTAATATCACTAGGAAAAGCCAAAAACTATTCAATGTTCAAACAGAAGGTCAGGAGCCCGAATCATTGGAAGGAGGCGAAGAGGTAAATTTTATGACGGACGCCTATCTAGCCTACCTTACTTAGAACTTATTTTACAAAACGGTAATACCCTGAAATTCCTTATAGATACAGGGGCCAATAAAAATTTTGCTTGCGGAAAAATTGCCAAAAATTCACTAAAACTAAAAAACCCTTTCAAGGTTCAATCCGCTGCTGGCCATGTAGAAATAACTCATAAAATATCAGGACCATTCTTTAAAAGCATCGGCATACAAAATAATTTTGATTTTTTCATTCTACCAAATTTGAAATCGTTTGATGGTATCATAGGCGATGATTCTCTCAAGCAATTAGGAGCAATTATAAATAGGAAGGACGATACACTAACCATCGGAGATGTAATATTGCCATTAAAACAAAAAATTTCAAAACAAGTAAATATTCTTGAAGAAACCTTTTATGAAAACGAGCTTAGCGTAATTTTTAATAAATACGAGGACATTTTTGGACCAGTCTCCGACAGTGGAACAATAGACACAACCGTGTTAGCAGAAATAAGGACAACGACAGAGGAACCGATCTACACAAAGTCATATCCTTATCCAACCAATCTTCGCGGTGAAGTTGAAACACAGATAACGGAACTTTTAAATAACGGTATTATTAGGCCTTCAAAAAGCCCATATAACTCTCCTCTGTGGATAGTCCCCAAAAAGCCAGGTCCTTCCGGGGAAAAGAAATACAGAGTCGTGGTCGACTTTAAGAGATTAAACTCAGTAACGATACCCGACTCTTACCCAATACCCGATATAAATAGCACCTTAGCTAGCTTAGGGGAGTGTAAGTATTTCACTGCACTAGACCTCACATCCGGCTTTCATCAAATCAGGATGAAAGAAAATGATATAGAAAAAACTGCATTTTCAACCGCAAACGGTAAATATGAATTTACTAGGTTGCCGTTTGGGCTGAAAAATGCCCCTTCTATATTTGAAAGGATGATAAATGACGTCCTTAAACCTCTAATAGGAAAATCCTGCTACGTCTACATAGACGATATTATAATAGTGGGTAAAACTAAAGATGAACATCTTAGAAATATCGAAGATGTGTTCGCTCTTCTACATAAAACGAATCTAAAAATAAATATGGAAAAATCTAAGTTTTTCAAAACCCGAGTGGAATTTCTGGGACATATTGTCACGGAGAATGGTATTTTACCTGATCCTGAAAAAATTTCAGCAATAAAAAAAATACCTGCACCCGTAAATCTTAAAGAACTAAAAAGCTTTTTAGGCTTAGCGTCATATTATAGACGGTTTATAAAAGACTTCGCAAAAATTGCCAAACCACTTACAAATTTGACTAGGGGTGAGAATGCGCAAACAAAGGCGAGTCAATCCAAAAAAATAAGAATTTCATTAACAGATGAAGGATTGAAATCATTTAATGACCTGAAAATGTTGCTTATGTCTTCTGAAATTTTAGCATTTCCTGATTTCAATAAATCCTTTATTCTAACTACAGACGCTTCTAATACCGCAGTTGGAGCAGTCCTTTCTCAAGGGGAAATCGGTAAAGACAAACCCATAACTTATATATCTAGATCACTCAATAAAACTGAGGAAAATTACTCGACAATAGAAAAAGAAATGCTCGCTATAGTATGGTCTCTTGACAAGCTAAGGACTTACTTATATGGAGCAAAAGAAGTAAAAATTCTTACTGATCACCAACCATTAACGTTTGCATTAAGTAACAGTAATAACAATGCCAAACTTAAGAGGTGGAAGGCTCGAGTAGAGGAGTACAATTATAAACTCATCTATAAGCCAGGGAAAACAAACGTTGTCGCTGACGCGTTATCACGGTTACCAATAGAGGTTAATACATTGACATCTTCCGATGAAATATCACAGCATAGTGCAGAAGAAGATAGTTCACAGCTTATACCTCATTGCGAGGCACCGTTGAATGTATTCAAAAACCAAATCATATTCCAGGAAGGAAAAGACGAAATTATTCACGAAGAGCCTCATCCAAGATACCATAGGCATCGAATTAAAATCGAACTCTACGATAAAACTATATTGGTTAAACACCTTAAAGATTTTCTCAATCCAAATATACTTAATGGAATAAAAATCCCTGAAAAGTATATCCCTTTATTACAACAGGTTTATCGAGAAACATTTTCAAAATTTCGTATCAGAATCACACAAAAACTCGTTACCGATATTCCTGACGAAGAAGTTAAGTTCAAAATAATAGAACATGAGCACAGAAGAGCTCACCGAAATGAAAGAGAAAATAAGGAGCAAATACTGGAAAAATATATTACATGTGTCGATAAATTCTCTAAATTTGTAAAATTTTTTAAAATAAAAAATAGGTCTGTATTACATGTCAGGGATAAATTAATTAAACTCCTTCATTATTTTACTGTCCCGAGGATGTTAGTGATGGACAACGAAGGCAGTTTTATAAGCCCAATAACTCTTAATTACCTGGAAAGTTTGGGCATTGAAATTTATTTAGCACCACCCCAAAAGAGTGAAGTTAATGGCACAATTGAACGTGTGCATTCTACAATTATAGAAATAGTTAGATGTCTAAAATCAGAGTACCCTGATTGTTCACTAAAAGAAATAATCAATATTGCCGTTGATAGATACAATGACACAATACACTCGGTCACGAAGAAAAAACCCGCCGATATATTTTTCGGAAGAACCCAAAGAATAAATTATCAAAACCTCACGAATTTTAGGGACATAGTGAATGTAGACCTTCGTAACGAAATAGCCAGGAAGCAAAAAAATATGCTAAAAACCCATAACAGGAAAAGGCCAAAGCCAAAAGAGTACGTACCAGGAGAAGTTGTCCTTAAGAAGGATAAACAGATCAAAAGTAAAACAAAACCCATATTTAAAAATGAAACCGTTGCTAAGGATAATAACGTAACAATAACTACAACTAGTAATAGAAAAATACATAAATCACATTTGAAAAACTAACGCACGTTACTAATTTTAGACTTTTACCATATTGGACGACCGCAACAGTGGAGACATACAAATACGATAGCCCAGTACTGACAATTAAACAAGGAATGGGAAAAATCACCAAAGGAGCATACAAAATTATACATTCTATAGACTTGGATGAGTACGACAAAATAGTTGACGATATAGGACCAATAATACGACACGAAATTAGTAAGACAAGTATTTTATTTCCACAACTAGAACATCAACTTACGGAAATAAACAATATACTGGATCAGTTACGGACAAAAAACGCTACCAAGCACAAGCGGTCAATTAACTGGATTGGGTCTGCATGGAAGTGGATAGCAGGAAATCCCGACGCTACTGACTGGGACCAAATCATGTCACAAACTCATACACTGACGGAAAACAATGACAAACAGTATAAAATAAACGAATATCTTATAAAGACCGGTAATACAATTTTAAATGGATATAACAGAATCACGGACGAAATAAACGAGGACAATATGCAGGTTTTTGAACAAACACTATTTAATAAGTTAGGAATAATAAAAGATGAAATTTCGAAAATCTTAATGGCAGCTCAGTTAGCAAAACAAGGAATTGTTCACTCACAACTCTTAAGTAAAGGAGATATCGAAAATATTATATCACAGACTGGCACACTACCTTTTAAAAATGAAATACAGGCGCTTGAATATGCTAAACCGTCCATGGTTGTCAAAGACTCACTTCTTCTAAACAGAAGACACCTTTTTCAACAATATCATTGTTCGTTCAACAATAAAAAATAGTAAACGAATCTATCTAGAATTTTCCAATATTTTCACGTCACAAGAGGAAAAATATGGCATCATTGGAAACTGCCTGAAAATAGACGAAACTACAATCTGTGAAAGAGATCAACTTAAGAAATTAGAGAAAACTCATTGTATAACTCAAATCCTCGGGGGAGATAAAGCAATATGCGATTACCAATATGAATATAAGCCCATAGTCGAGTTAATTACGGAAGGAACACTTTTTATTTCAAATTTTATTGGAAACCTCAGTTACGATAACAAATCCCTCAAATTGAATGGCACATTTATCATAAACTTCCTTAACAACACCATAACATTGAACAATGTTAGTTATACGAATTGGCAAACTAGTTCGTACCAAATATTACCCCCAATACTTCAAAACAACCTAACTGAAAAAGAAATCAAACTCGACCTCAACTATTTGCATCAACTCCGTCTAACCAACGTAAAGAAATTAGAACACATGTCCTCAAATAGTTTAATATCTATTAGCTCAAGCTTTGCAGCTATTTTACTTGTAATAATAATGTCAATAGCTTTGTATATCGCCTTACGACCCAGAAACAAAAAATCTTTTTTCATTCCGCCAATAGTAGACTTCCAACTAAAACAATAATATTTCATCAGCGGGACGCTGATACTTAAGAAGGGGGGAGTTAGCAGAATTAGCACTAATCGTCAATTATTTAACAAGTTGCTTACACATCAGTTACTGCGACCCCAAATCAGTATAATAATAATACAACAACAACCGCTTCAGTTAGCACAGTAAGCGCTAGTCGTCAATTTGCTTACACATCAGTTATCAGTATAAGACAACAACAACCGCCTTACATTTCGTTGCACTAAAAATAAACGGAAGTCGTGCAGACGTTATGTGAAGCCGTTGGTTGCAAAGCTAAGTTACATTTGCTTACCTACCCAAAATTATGAAACAATTCGCATTAAAATTTATTTCCGCTGTAATCAATTTAATTAAACAAATGTACAACAACAATAACATTGTAAATATGTAACTTAGAATAAGAAAATTGTATAAAAGAAGAGATATAAATAAAGAGTTAAGTTCTGTTCTGTCATTCTTTGGGTTAATGTCATAATTTACATATGGATTTTAGTCCTACCATAAAATTATTCGCTTACCAAATAATAATACGCCGGAATTTACTCCAATTTATGATAAGAGTTTAGAAAACAGTTTATTTCAATATTTAACTATTTGTTTTACAATATTTTATATTTAATGGTATTTTGCACGTGGTTGATAAATATGACGTCTTTACTCCGTGAATGTCCAAAAAGAAGAGAACGAACACATTAGAATATGTAAAAATGAGAGCGAATATTAATGATATTATAAAATGAACTCGTTGTGCGCCTGATTACTCCGAATGACGAAATTATAAAATGAACTCGTTGTGCTGCCACAGTACTCCCCTTCTAGACGAAACTACCTACGGTCAGCGAAACTCACTTGGCGCCTTGTTCGGGTAGGTTTCGTCGAAATATTTTGTGGTTGAACAGGTTCAGAGAAATTCGATATAAATGCTGGTTTTAGTATATCCATGCTTATGTTTGTTGACCGCCCTCGCACGTTGACTGTGAAATACTTTGAAGTACGCCGCATGACCGGGTAAGGGCCGTCGTATGGATGCGTAAGTGATGGGCGAATAGAGTCGTTGCGGATGAAAACGTGTTTCGCTGAACGAAGTGTTTGACTAACGTACGGCTTTTGCGGTGAGTGGTGCGCTGTATCAGTGGGCAGTAGGCTTTGCATTGATGCTCGAAATTGTGATACTGCTTCACTAGTTGGGTTACCGATTTTTTCAGCGTTGAAAAACTCGCGTGGAACTTTAAGCGTGGTTCCATATACCAATTCAGCAGGGGATGCGTCTATATCTGGTTTGTAAACAACGCGTAGGCTAAGAAGAATAGATGGCAAGTTATGGGTCCACTTGTTCGGATCACGAGACAAGATCGCGGCCTTAAGTGTTCTGTGGAACCGCCCGATGATTCCTTTGGCTTGCGGATGGTACGGTGTAGTTTTCAGATAGGTGGCGCCAATTGTTTTCATCAGTTCGCTGAACACCCCTGACTCAAACTGCCTGCCACGGTCTGATGAAATGCGCGTTGGAACGCCGAATCTTGATATCCAGTTATGAAGGAGGGCTTTTGCTACAGTTTCGGCACATATGTCGGGGATAGGTGCGACCTCGGGCCATCGGGTGTAGCGATCAATGATGGTCAGGCAATATCGTTGGCCGTCGCAAAGCGGGAACGGGCCAATGATGTCAACATTAATGTGTGCAAACCGATCTTTCGGAGGATCGTATTTGACGGTAGGTGATTTTGTATGTCGAATCACTTTAGCGCGCTGACACGATTCACAGCTCCTCACCAAGTTTGCAATGTCTTTACGTATCCCTGGCCATATGAACCGACTCGTAATTAATTTTGCTGTTGCCCGATTTCCCGGATGCGACAAGTTGTGGATTGCTGATAGTATTTGATGCCTAAACTTTTTAGGAATGTACGCCTAATCGTAGACGTAGACGTGTCACATATAAGCTGCTTGTCACAACCTGGAATAGGAATTGGTTTGAGGTTAACTGTTGATTGTATACCTGATTGGGTTTGTAGTTGTTGGAACTCCAAGACGGACTGCTGGGCACATGCGATTTTTTCGTAGTTTATCAGCTGCTCTATAGACTGAATACGGGATAGGAAGTCAGCTGCAACGTTGTCTTTACCTGGCGTGTGCCTAATGTCGGTGCTAAACTGACCAATGAAATCTAATTGGCGCATCCGCCGAGGTGGCGCCCTTCGAGTTTTTGGCGAAACGCATATAGTAATGGACGGTGATCAGTAACGACGTAGCAGCTTCTGCCTTCGATCATATATCGGAAGTGCCAAATTCCTTCATAAATGGCAGTGAGTTCGCGGTCATAAGTACTGTACTTACGTTCTGCGGCTGTTAACTTTTTAGAGTAAAAACCCAAGGGCTGAAGTTGCCCGTCGACCACTTGGTGTAAGGCAGCACCAACGCCGTTGTCTGAAGCATCAGTGTAGAGGGCAAGGTTTAGTCCAACTGCGGGATGCGCAAGGTATGTTGCGGTTACTAGCTCGTGTTTGCATTTTTCGAAGGCAATCTCTGCTTCAGCTGTCCGCACAAATGGGGTACGATCTTTTTTCTTGTTTCCCGAAATCATGTCATGCAGGGGTTGTTGATACGATGCCGCATGTTTCAAGAATCTCCTATAAAAATTTATCATCGCAATAAAACTTTTTAATTCCATTGCTACGACCGGCTTTGGATAATTTACTATCGCCTCCACCTTATCTGGTAAAGGTTTTATTCCTTTTGAATTTACGTAGTGCCCGAGAAAATGCAACTCTTTTTTATCGAATTCACATTTCTTTACATTAATAGCAAGGCGGTAATCGCGTAGCCTTTGAAATACTGTTTGCAAGTGTTGGCGGTGTTGTGCAACGGACGACGAAGCTATGCATATATCGTCTATATATGGAAATACAAAATAGAGCCCTCTCAGCACTTCGTTAATCAAACGCTGAAAAGTTTGTGCAGCGTTGCACAAACCAAAGGTCATAAACAAAAACTCGTAAGAGCCGAATGGCGTCGTAATGGCCGTTTTCCCAATATCGTCGGAGTGTATGCGTACTTGATGAAAGGCCTTTTGTAAATCCACTTTGGAGAAAATCGTTTTTCCTTGCAAAATATTCGTGAAGTCTGAAAGGTACGGAAGCGGATACCGATCTGGTATGGTTTGTGCGTTTAAGGCGCGATAATCTCCGCATGGGCGCCAGGTTCCGTCACTTTTTTTTACTAAGTGTAACAGACTTGCCCAGTTTCTGTTCGAGGGTCGGCATATGCCGGCTTTAAGAAGAAACTCGAATTCCCTCTTCGCGGCACCTAACTTTTCTGGATCTAGACGGCGAGGGCGACATGCTACAGGTTGGCCGGTTGTCTCTATTCGGTGCGATATTGTAGATTTGGTCGGAGGCCCGTTACGCGAAAGTCGGGTGATGTCGGCAAAATCAGCTAGGATATCAGCGAATTGGTTAGTCGAATCAAATGTTTTGATTTCAACTGTAGCAACGGTGGCTTGTGTCGACAGGCCCGATTTGAACTTAGTTGTATTGTCAATTAGCTGATTCCGCCGCATGTCAACAAGTAAATCATAGTGGCGGAGAAAGTCAGCGCCTATGATCGGCGATGTAACGTCAGCGACAACAAAAGACCAGTGAAAATCGCGCCGAAGGCCAAGGTCTAATTGCATTCTCTTTTCCCCGATTACTTTTATTGGTAATCCATTGGCAGCATATAGCTGGGTGGCAGTAGTTCGCATGTCGTAACTTTTGGAAGTTAGTGGAAGCACGGACACATCGGCACCCGTGTCCACTAGAAAACGTTTTTTTGTGTTTTTGTCGGTGACTTGCAAGCGGCAAATATAGGGTTTCGCAACAGTAACATTGCTAAAGCTTGCTTCTCGCATTATCTGTCAAGAGGATTGAGGCGCGCTGTTTTGCGTGACAGCTTGTACGGTACTCTGCTTACGACGGCACGGGCTGCGGCATCTACGGGCGTTGTTGCCAAATTTTTGATGGTACCAGCACACGTCGATGTTGTTTGGTGAAGTTCGACTGTTCGAACGGTTGTTTTGGGTGCGTCTAGGTGTTCGAGAGCGCGAACGGGAATGTAATTTTTTGAACGAATTGCTTAGTTCTACCACTGCTGCTCGAAGCTCTTGGATTTCTCCCTGACGATTTGAAACGACCGCGTTGACTTGATTTGGGGTTAGGGCATCTACGATTGTGTCCGCTATTCGTGTGAATTCTGATGCGGTACCAGATGAAGCGGCTACGACGGGCTGAGCTACCTCAGGCAAGCGCTTTGTCCATAGCCCTTTAAGTGCGGTTTCACCAAGAACATTTCCAGCGACGCGTTTCATTTCGCTATACAGCTCGGACGGCCGCTTGTCCCCCAATGGCATTTCAGACAAGACGCGGTTAAGTCGCCGATGTTCGCTATCTGTATAGTGCTCTAAAACTTTGGTTTTTACAGAAGTGTAACGATCGCTAGTGGGCATTGCAGCAATTGCATCGCTAAGCTGCGCTATAACGCTAGGGTTCAAAGCTGCTAGAATTGTCGCTGCCTTTTGTTTGTCAGACATGATTCCGCTCGCTATGAACCAAAAGTCCATTGTTGTAAACCATGCGTCTATGTTTCCGCTTGAAATTGGTGGAAAAGGCAAACGAGAGTATACTACTGACACATTTTCAGCTGCCGGTGCCTGCCCAGGCGGTGTTCCGATGCCGCTATCAACCATTACCACGACTTCCGAAAGGCGTTCTTCTTAGTTTGCGGGGTCACCAGTATGGATTTTAGTCCTACCATAAAATGATTCGCTTACCAAATAATAATACGCCGGAATTTACTCCAATTTATGATTCGAGTTTAGAAAACAATTTATTTCAATATTTAACTGTTTGTTTTACAATATTTTATATTTAATGGTATTTTGCACGTGGTTGATAAATATGACGTCTTGACTCCGTGAATGTCCAAAAAGAAGAGAACGACACATTAGAATATGTAAAAATGAGAGCGAATATTAATGATATTATAAAATGAACTCGTTGTGCGAGATGAGAACAAATATTAACATCCGACTTTTGTGCTGCCTGATTACTCCGAATGACGAAATTATAAAATGAACTCGTTGTGCTGCCACATACATATAAAACTTCCAAGCATTTCTCATGGTCAAATCAAGAAGATAAGTGAATATTACCCACCACCATTTCTTTCCCTTCGGTTCTATACGAGAGGCATTTACATTTTGGTCTATTTGGTTATCAACTCCACCCATATGCTCATCGGAAGTGGCATATAAATTTGGTTGTGGAACGTTGATCTTGCTTTGACTCTCTTGACACCAGCGCTTAACATAATTCACAGATGTTATTTTATCAAAGTTGGTGAGCATCGAAAAACCGCTATTGTCTACCCACATAACTGCGAGGATATCGTTGGAAGTATCGTAACAATCATCGTAAGTTCCACTGGAACGCTTTTTAAAATCTTGTTAACATCAAGCATGCAATTTGAAATTCGGTTTTCGCGAACGGTACCACTTGCTTTGAACTTCATGTTTGCTAGCCGTCTCATCAGGAAATGGGTGGTAAAATAGTTGTTGAAAAAAATTGCCTGTCTGTCGGGATTGGGAATCCTGTGCACAAAGTTCAATACAACGCTTGCACCTAGGGAGCTTCGCACGTATTTTTTTCACAATAAACATCCAAGTCATAAAAATACCCGAAAGATCTAGCTAACATCTATGCTTTGTAACCAAAACGTATGGGTTTACCTCTTATAAATTGTTTTGCTGAATGCTGGCCGAAGTACTTTATCATTGATTCATCAATTGATAAATTCGAGTGAAAATAACCGAATTGCTGAAAGCGTGTGTAGCATTACATAAACACATTGCCCTTTTACTTTAATTGTCATGTGCACATAAAAAATGTATAAACAAATATGAATGTATATAAACAACATTCTGCCCAAATTAGTTACATTGAACTCAGTGGGAGTTTATACAAATAGTGCACATGCCGCTCATAACGAGGATCTTGTTACACTTGTGTGGACGGTCAAAGACACCGCCACAGACAGTCGCAATGACCAACTGAACACAACGTCAGTTTGTCAATGCGACTGACATATTTATATATTTATTGCAGTCATATGTTGACTTAGCATATTTTAGAATTATGCATTTTTATTTATATGTATTAGTAAGGTATCTATTTGTATATGTTTTAGTTCGTAAATAATTTGTAAGTATTAGTGTAAGAATTTTGTATAAAAAGAGAAAGTAATTTCAATAAACATTCAATTTGAATCTGCACGCTCAACATCTATGGAGTGTTTATATTACATGGCGATCCAGACCAGGCTTAATATCAGCCAGTCATAATTCCGCCAGGATTTTTTTTTATAACGTTGACATGTGTTGCGGCCATATTTGCACTTCTTTTCGGCAAATGTTTCTGAATGAAACCTACAACAGCAAACAGAAGACATCCAGAAGACTGGCAGCAGCAAGTCAAATATTTTTGAATGAACCCTGCGCATAAAAAGAGTGGAATACCTCATAGAAGACGTTGAAACAGGAGTGACTGGCAGCAATTAGGTTCCACCACATGCTTTGCGTACTTTTGGCATTCAGCGGCATTTCACAGAAAATCTTGAATCGGCAGTCCTGGAAATCAACTTCATCATAACACCGCAACATTTCATCAAAGGGCAACTAAAGCTGAAATACACTGCCCGCATCTATGACATTTACATACAAGAAGCTGAAAAGCTTACAGAAGAGGTATAAATTTAGAGGAAAATTTTTAGAATGATTTGAGCACGCCTCACGGCCGCTAAACCATTGGCATTTAAATATGCCTAGGGACTAAAAAGGAAGAAATAACAAAAATCCCTGCTCCAACAATTGTAAGAAAAAGGAAAAGAGCAGGAAAGAAAGTAAAGAAACGAGTAGATCTAGCAAAGTTACACCAACAGCTTAACTTTGCTACCAACTCAGAGAATAGACTAAATATATTAAAACAAATTGAAAAGCTAGGATACAAAATGAAAAACAAAAATTAAATTGAGTAAGTTTGAACGCTCTTGTTATAATTTTCCTGATGGAGTGTGCATTACCCGATAATCTTGATTACGAAGCAATAAATAAAATTGTGGACAATCTAGAAAACGCAGATACAGATCGTAGATCCAGAATACGAGGAAAGGGAAGCAATAGGTACAATTTAAACAAATTAAAACAATTTTGGAACTATACAGGAATGGGTAGAGAACCCACAATGGAAGGTTTGTTATACCCTTCCACGGTAATAGAAGAATCATACAGATTATTAGCTACAGTAAAATTGGATTTTAAAAAAAAAAAAAAAAAAAAAAAAAAAAATATATATGTATATATATAAATAAATGAATGAATAAAAATCGATTTTTTTTTTCTTTCGAAAATGGCTTGGTGGAAAATTGCCTTAAATGGAATATTGATAGGAATAGCAGGATACGAGGTAGGAAAAGAAAATTCTGCAGAGAAAAATTATGAAAACAAACTAGTTAAATATGAACCACATACTATTGTAGAAAATAGGGAAGAGCTTCCCGACAAATGGTTGACTATTTTTGGATGTGTAGTCACATGTTTAATTGTTGCAATTGCAATCTTAATAAAAAATTATATCAAAAACAAATTGAGACAATTAAACGACGCACACCAACGCGTTTAAGAAATGAGTAGATGGCAAGAAATTTATAACGCATTATCTGAAGAAAAAACAAAAGCCAGTAAATCATACAAATGCATAAATAAAAGCGCTCTTATAAAACCAGAAACAATAGTCAAGCATTTGAACATAATCGCAGGAACTTTAGAAAGAATAAGACAGGTAATTAATACAACAAACCGTATACTTACCAAAGAACACCAAAAAGAGGCTAGCCAATTTTTTTTCGCAGTACGAGATAAATTGGTATCCTCATTAGCTAGGCACAATATAGAATGCAACATACCAACCACAGTGCAGGAGAAGCTTAAAATAGACTTCAATTTCCTTTTGTTGGAACGCGCTCAGAGTCCGATTCCAACACCTTCCACTAGCCAGACAGCAACAATAAAAGAAAATAAACCAAATTTTCAATCCGTAAATACCCCAATCATAAAAGTCACAATGGTGCAAACAACAGTTGAATTCATTGAAACTGCTTCGTCAGTGCTACCGGAGTTTGATGGTAAACCAGAAAACCTACACAGTTTCTTGGACGCCCTTGATATACTTGAGCAAATCAAGGATGAACACGAAGCTTTAGCTATAACAATGATAAAGACCAAGCTAAAGGGAACGGCAAGAAATTTCATCAGTAATGAAAGCACAATAGAACAAATAAAAATTAAATTAAAAACCGCAATAAAGGGTGAATCAGTAGAAGTTTTAACAGCTAAACTCCTGAACATCCAGCAGCGTAGCAAAACTGCTAACCAGTACACTGCGGAAGTAGAAAAAATAACAAGGTCATTGGGAGGAGCGTATATCTCAGATGGATTAAATCCAGACTTAGCCACGAGATATGCAACACAGGCAGCAGTCAAAGCCATGTGCAAAAACTGCTCCAACACCCAAGTTAAGATGATAATGCAAGCGGGAACGTTCGCAACAATGAACGACGCAATCTCCAAATTCACAAACAGCTGTACCGAAATTACAGGCAGCTCTAACACAATTTTAAATGTACGACAACAAGGTCAATACCGGAGTAATTTCCGTGGAGGTTACCGTAGTAACAACTATGGAAATTACCAAAATAGAAGATACAGACCACAGTCAGGCTACAACAATAATTTTAGATCAAACAACAACAATAGTAACAATAATAGAGGATCACAATCCCAAAATTAACAAAACGAAAAATATGCGTACTTAATCTAAACTTAAACAGCTATATATCTACAAGGACATCGTTAAACAATTCGTACTCAAATTTTTTAATTGATACGGGAGCCGATATCTCCATAATTAAAAAACAGCAAATAGATAATAAAGGAAAAATAAATACTGAACAAATCACAGATTTGAAAGGCATTGGTCAGGGAATAACTAGCACTTTAGGCACAATCAAAGCAGATCTAAGAGGCGATGACCTTCTAATTTATCATAAATTTCATGTTGTAGAAGACAACTTTCCAATTCCATGTGATGGAATAATAGGCTTAGATTTCATAAAGAAATACAATTGTATTCTAGATTACGGAAAAACAGAGGACAAACTAATTTTAAGACCATATGATTTCCCTCAAACAATAACAATGAATCTAACAAACTGTTTGTCCGTCAACACAATCACAATTCCAGCTAGATCGGAAGTTATTAGACAAATTAAAATAAACACAAACAACAAAAACATTTTCATACCACACCAACAACTATCCGATGGCATTTATATTGCAAATACCATTACAAATAGCGAGCAAACATTCGTGAGAATTATTAACACAACACATAACAACACAACTATTCAAAAATTAAAATATAAAATTAATACTTAAAATTTAGACGATTATACACTAATTAAAGCAACCCAACACAATAAAAGTTGCATAGACACCGAAAAATTAAAAAGACTAACTGAAAATTTTCCAAATTTTGTTAAAGCTCAATTAACATCACTTTGCACAGAATTCATAGATATATTTGCACTAGAAACAGAACCAATTACTTCTAATAATTTTTATAAACAAAAACTATATATGAAGGACGACAACCCAGTTTACATTAAAAATTATAGATTACCTCAAACCCAAAAGGGAGAAATAAGCAAACAAGTAAATAAGCTAATAGAAGATGATATAATAGAACCCTCCATATCAGAATATAATAGCACAATCCTACTAGTCCCTAAAAAATCACTTCCAGGAAAAACAGAAAAAAGATGGAGACTAGTAGTCGACTACAGACAGGTAAATAAAAAGCTAGCAGCAGACAAATTCCCACTTCCAAGAATTGATGACATTTTAGACCAACTTGGAAGAGCAAAATATTTTTCATGCCTAGACCTTATGTCAGGTTTTCATCAAATCGAACTACACCCAGATTCAAGGGATATAACTTCCTTTACAGCCGAAAATGGCACATATAGGTTCAAAAGACTACCCTATGGATTAAAAGTAGCACCAAATTCATTCCAAAGAATGATGACCCTAGCATTCGCAGGGCTCAAACCATCTCAAGCATTTCTCTACATGGATGACTTAGTTGTATTAGGTTGTTCCGAAAATCACATGCTAAAAAATTTAAGAGACGTATTCTCCACTTGTCGAAAATACAACCTAAAACTACATCCAGATAAATGTTTATTTTTTAGCCAAGAAGTAACTTATTTAGGACACAAATGTACAAACAGGGGAATATTACCTGATCCAAGCAAATTTGAAACCGTTCAAAACTATCCAACGCCAAAAACAGCAGATGAAGTTAAAAGATTCGTAGCTTTCTGCAATTATTACAGAAGATTTGTTCCGAATTTTGCAGAATATTCTAGAAAATTAACTAGGCTTTGCAAAAAGAATGTTACCTTCGAATGGACAGAAGAATGTCAAAAAGCTTTTACCTACTTAAAGGAAGCATTAATTAGTCCAAAACTTTTGCAATACCCGAATTTCGAAAAAGAATTCTGCATAACAACAGACGCTAGTGGATACGCTTGTGGTGCAGTCCTTAGCCAAGAACATGATGGCAAACAGTTACCAATTGCTTACGCTTCAAGGTCCTTTACAAAAGGCGAAACTAACAAAGCTACAATAGAAAAAGAATTGGCCGCGATTCATTGGGCCATAACCTTCTTCGACCATACGTATATGGCAGAAAATTCCTAGTTAAAACCGACCATCGCCCATTAACATACTTATTTTCAATGAAAAGTCCTTCCTCAAAGCTGACACGAGTAAGACTAGATTTAGAAGAGTACGATTTTGAAGTGGAGTACATAGCTGGTAAAGAAAACCATATAGCGGACGCATTATCCCGCATAACTATAACAAATTTAAAAGATATGTCAGTAGAAACAAATAAAATATTTAAAATAACAACAAGATCAGCAGCTAAAATTATCAGTAATAAAACTGAAATTAAAGAAAGTCACAAAGAGAACCCCAAAATTTACGAAGCGCTAAATAAATTTGAAGTAAAAAGACATGTCGAGCTCATTTTCAATCCTCCGAAATTGCATTTCAAAAAAGGAAAGAAAATTTGTAGCAATTTTGATACAAGCAACCTAATTGTTGAGGATAAGATTGACTTAGGACAATTCTTTACCAGGCTTGAAAGAGAAGCCGGCAATTTAGGACTTGTACAAGTACAGTTGTCCATAGGGGACAAATTGTTTAAAATGAATTATACTGCAGTAGGAAAATTTATTGAAATGGGTAATAAAGTTCTCAAAAATTTAACAATAGCTCTAACCCCAGAGGTTATATGCGTGACAAATCCCGGGAAAATTAAAGAAATTCTGCAAAAATATCATGACGATCCTATTAGTGGTGGCCACCCAGGAATAAATCGCATGAGAGATAAAATCAAGCAGAAATATAGCTGGCTGAATATGAAAAATGACACACGAAAATACATAAAGAACTGCATCCACTGCAAGAAAAATAAAACAAATAAACACATAAAAGAGCCAATGACAATAACGGAGACACCTCCGAAGGCATTTGACATTGTACAAATCGATACAGTCGGACCATTACCGAAATCGATAAATGGAAACGAATATGCAGTTACCATTATATGCGAACTAACAAAATACTTGGTAGCAATTCCGGTCCCAAGCAAACACGCAATTACAGTCGCTAAAGCCGTGTTTGAGCATTTCATCCTAATTTATGGACAAATAAAAACAATCCTGACAGACATGGGCACAGAATACAAAAATAGCCTATTCCAGGAACTGTGTAAATTGTTGAAAATTGAACATAAAACTTCAACACCATACCATCATCAAGCTTTGGGTACTGTGGAACGCAGTCATCGGACATTTAATGAATACATACGTTCATACATATCCAGTGACAAAGACGATTGGGATGAATACCTTAAGTACTTCGCGTATTGTTACAATACAACACCATCTACCATACATAAATATTGCCCGTTTGAGCTCATATTTGGGAAAAATCCACCAAATTACGAGTTTTTAGAAGAAAACAAAATCAGCCCACTGTACAATCACGAGGCTTATGACAAAGAAATAAAATATAGACTCCAGATAGCACAGCAGAGAGCTAGAAAATTAGTCCAAGAGGCTAAAGAAAAACAAAAGTTTAATTATGACAAAAGTAGTTATAGTAAGGAAATAAATATAGGAGATTTAGTATTAGTTAGAGAAGAGGCCTCTCATAAGTTAGAAAATAGGTATACAGGACACTATAAAGTAAAAAATATTGATAAAAATAACAACTACACTTTAATTCCACATAGCATAGGAGACAGTAACAAAAACAAAAAAGAAATCGTAATTCATAAGAATAGACTTAAACCAATCTAAAACTCGTAGCGTTAAACAATAAAAATAAGCAAAGCACTTTATTCATAATAATTCAGTAATAACAAAAAAAAAAAAAAAAAAATCCATAAGCATTCCAATTTACTCAATCTTATGCACGGCACAAGCCAAAAGAAAACAATATCAAGTATCAAATAAAGTATACAAACAAATAGAAATAAAATAAAAACATGTGACAAAACAATGGTAAATAACAAGATCCTAAAACAATTAAAATTTTCAAACAAACATCAAGCGGTTCAAATAGATATATATAGTTGACTACAAATATATATATCTATTTTTTTTTAAGGGGGAAGGTGTAGCATTACATAAACACATTGCCCTTTTACTTTAATTGTCATGTGCACATAAAAAATGTATAAACAAATATGAATGTATATAAACAACATTCTGCCCAAATTAGTTACATTGAACTCAGCGGGAGTTTATACAAATAGTGCACATGCCGCTCATAACGAGGATCTTGTTACACTTGTGTGGACGGTCAAAGACACCGCCACAGACAGTCGCAATGACCAACTGAACACAACGTCAGTTTGTCAATGCGACTGACATATTTATATTTTTATTGCAGTCATATGTTGACTTAGCATATTTTAGAATTATGCATTTTTATTTATATGTATTAGTAAGGTATCTATTTGTATATGTTTTAGTTCGTAAATAATTTGTAAGTATTAGTGTAAGAATTTTGTATAAAAAGAGAAAGTAATTTCAATAAACATTCAATTTGAATCTGCACGCTCAACATCTATGGAGTGTTTATATTACACGTGCAATCAACATAGTCATTAAGTTGATTTAATACATACATATATAAACAAAAACAAGTAAGAAAGGGTTGTCTTCAGCTGTGCCGAAGGCTTTATACCTTTCATGAATACGCATAATTTTTTTGAGTGTCCGAGCCTTACTTACAATTCGTACAAACTCTTCAGAACACATTTATCGAAACAATCGATTGTATGGGAGCTATGCGTTGTAACGGGCCGATCTCACTGGTTCCGACAAATGATTAATCCTTTGCAAAATGGCGCCACTCTAAAACTGAGGGACTAGCTTGCGTTCAAACTGACGAACGGACATGTCTAAAGCAACTCAGCTCAACGTCTTGATCATTTCGGTATGCTTAATAGTTGGTCTATCTCTTCTTTTTATCATACTACAAACATTGGACCAAAGTAATAATACTTTTTCATGGTCATGGAAGGTATAATAAATATAATCAGGGCCAAATTATACGACAAAAAGCAACTAAATTTATAATAAAAATCAAAATACATAATAATAACAATAATAATAAAAACTATATATATACTTAAGTATTTATATGCCTATATATATTAATAACTAGCAGGGTACCCAGCGTTGCTCGGGATGTACATACTAAGTAGTTCACAAATTCCTACTAACCTCAATTGCGAAGACAATTTACCGGCTGAGAAGGTTCAGAACAATAGTTATTTTCCAAGGATGCATCGTAACGTTAATATTATCTCTTACCGAGAAAAACCAATCGTTTCTGTTGCAACGATCCAGTTTTTTAACGTTTAAGCAATTATCACAATTATTTATTTTCGCTTACAACGATAATGGAATTATCAAAATAAAAATATTTCGGTGATTAACGAAAATAAATTATCGAAATAATTTCATAACGTTTAAACTCTATACTTTTCGTTTTTATGCTGCTGGCAATGCCGTCACCAACAATCGGCTCATTGACATACACACAAACTTGACATACGAAATAAAAGTAAACAAAACTTTTTTGGAATGAGTGAGTTTGGTTAGTTTTTCATTAAATACTCACTATTTAAGATATAAAAATTAGAATATATTCTATTCTAGTGCTGTATATAATATACATACATAATAAATTAATAATGCTATATTGCAGCAAGTTGAGCTGATTAAAGGACAGCCATCACCTTTCGCAAATGTAAGTATGTATGTATGTGCTCGTGGAGGCATTGCCAGTTCAGTTTAATTGAGGTATTTTTGTTGATTTATTTCGTTCCAACGTTATCATTTCCATTTCGATAATTTAGTTTTGTGAATTATCGAAACGAAACTGTTTTGATAATTAAGTTATCATCATTTATCATTTTGATAATTTTGTTATGTGAATCAACGGAACGAAATTATTTCGTTAAGTTTTTTTTTTGTGAAGTAGCAAAACGAAATAGAATCGTTTCGATTGTTAAGCATCCCTGTCATTTTCCCAATTTATATCTCGTTTATGTCTACGGCAACCAATTAAATTAAAAACATTTTTTAATAGTAATAATAATAATAAGAACTTCGACATTTTGTCATCTCCCTTCCATTTGACTCTTTAGCTGTGCCTTAATATTCCCCAAGTCATCCCCAGTCATTTTTTCAACGAAATTTCCAATAGAGAGACACAACTCTTCTATAGTTTTATTAAAGATATGCTGATACCCACACAGGGCGGCAGTGTACCTATGCAATTGATTTTTGATTTAGCTGAAATTGAAAAATAAGTAAACAAAAATTTTAATGCTTTATTGGAACACCATTTTTACGGATAACTCATTCATCGATAAATATGTACATGGAAATATCGAAAAGTTAGCATGAAAACTCCCCTTTCGGTTGATACCCATATTGGAGGATAATTTTAAGGTTTTTGGGCAGTCATATTTTGCCTGATAACTCAGTAATCGATAAGTTTATCGAAATATATCGAAGTGTAAATGAAACCTTTGGACCTCACGTTTCTGTTGATACTCGTATTGTAGGGAATTTTTAAGATTTTTGTATATTTTGATTTATAACTAAGTTATCGATAAATTTATCGAACTATATCGAAGTTTAAATGAAAAATGGGGACTTCCTCTTTCGGTTGATACTCATACCGTAGGGAAATTTTGAGGTTTTCGGGCAACCTTATTTTCGCCAATAACTCTGTTATCGATTAATTTATCAAAAAAATATCATCTCTGTGAATCGTTCCAGGTCACAGAGAATATATCTACAAAGTTGCATACTGCTAGGTGCATTAGCTTTGGCGTGAAAACGTAACAAACATTGCCACTTTCACATTTATATATTAGTATGTTACATAGTGCGGCAGTTGACCTATGCAATTGATTTTTGATTCAGCGGACGCTGAAAAAAAAGTAAACAAAAATTTTAATGCTTTATTGGAACACAATTTTTACCGGTAACTCATTTACCGATAAATATGTATATCGAAAAGTTAGAATGAAAGATATAGATATGCTGATACCCACATAGGACGGCAGTGTACTTATGTAAATGATTTTTGATTTAGCGGAAATTGAAAAATAAGTAAACAAAAATTTCTATGCTTTATTGGAACACAATTTTTACCGATTACTCATTAATCGATAAATATGTATATCGAAATATCGAAAAGAATGAAACCTTCCCCTTTCGTTTGATACCCATATTGTAGGCAAATTTTATGGTTTTTGGTCATCACATTTTGACCGATAGCTCATTTATCGATAAGTTTATAGAAATAAATCGAAGTATAATGAAACTTTTGGACCTCCCTTTCGTTTGATACCCATATTGTAGGATAATTTTAAGGTTTTTGGGCAATCAAATTTTGCCCGATAACTAAGTTATCGATAAGTTTATCGAAATATATTTATTTATTTATTTATTTACTTCGTATTATTGTACAACTAAGACTCATCCGTCTTTTTTATGTACATCAACAATATAACATTATTCTTGAACAAAAAGCAAGTTACATGATGTTAACTTAATCCTAATACATTGGCATATAATAAATTAAACCAAAAAGAGTGGTAGACAGTATATGAAATTAAGAAAGCAGGGAGAAATGAAAAAGTAGTGAGATAAAAATAGATTTTTTGTAGTTAGGAGGCAAGAGTCATAACAGGATCACTAAAATATTCATATAGGAGCTTTTTGAAGTTGTTTCTATTTAGCTGTGCTTTTACACTTTCTGGGATTGTGTTCCACATTTTTACAGCGCTAACGAAAAACATTCGGCTGGAGGTTAGGGTACTATGTCTGGGTATTATTAGATTGTTGAGTCTCTGAGATCTGGTTAGCTGAAGCTTGTCATATAGATAACTAGGAGTTTTCCATTCAAGCAGCTTGAACAAGAAAATGCAGTTTCTAGTGGCCAGATACTGCATAATAGTACAACCCAAAATTTTGTCTTTCCACGGCGATATATGAGCATAACGGCTTATGCCATAAACGTACCTTGTTACATTATTAAAGGCGACGGTAATTTTGTTGGCTGATTGTGCGTCTAGCTTGCTATAGACTATTTCGGCATATGTGATATGAGGTACCAATAACTGTATAGCTAGCTTCCGGCGAGTTTCTTGGGGCGTAAATGCTGCAGAAGTCTTTAACCTACGCAAAATGATATACACATTACCAACAACTTTGTTAATGTGATCACAACAACTCAGTTTATTGTTTACGGTGAATCCAAGATTCCTTATTTTGTCAGTGATCTGAAGGATAGACGAGCTAATTAGCAATGGCGGGATATTATCGGGATCTATATTGTCCTTACATATTGGCAAGGCATAAGACTTGGCGGAATTTATATATAAGGCATTATTTTGCGCCCAGCACAATATAGCGGACAAATCACTATTTAATTTATAGCATAAATCCTCTACGAGACCAATACGATTTGACAAGTACAGCTGAATATCGTCGGCATACGCATGAACACTAGCATATTTACACACTGTAAACACGTCATTAATAAACAAACTAAATAGAAGTGGACCAAGTATTGATCCCTGCGGTACGCCAGATTTGATAGCTTTTAACTCTTCCAGTAAGATAGCTAAATAAAAGTTTTATTGAGTTTTCAGAAAACCCGAACAAGTACCTGAGTTTCCGGCATAATATGGAATAGTTAACTGAATCAAAAGCCTTTGTGAAATCCAACAGGCAGAGAATAGTTAGATCGCCTTTATCATATGGAGTTCTAATATCATCCAAAATCTTTAACATTGCAGTAGCGCAACTGTGCTTGGGCCTAAACCCAGACTGCAATGGAGAAAGCAAATGCTTCCTTTGAATGTACGCTGAGATTTGGTCGGCCAAGAGATTTTCAAACACCTTGGAAAATGATGGTAAAATGCTAATTGGTCTAAAGTCACAAGGGTTGGATGCGCGGGGTTTTTTTGGAATTGGCAAAATAACAGCCTTTTTCCAAGCATCCGGAAAGCAACCACTTGTGAAACAGTGGTTTATTATATGAGTAAGGGAACTTATAATAAATGGCAGTATAATTTTAACAAATTTAAGGTGTATCCCATCATTCCCAACAGCTTCAGATTTAATGGCCATAACAGCCTTGTGTACATCATATTCGCTTACACAATGGAACTCAAACTGATCTGGAATAGAGGCTGGTGCAGGTAGTTCTTCGGTACAACTAACGTTGGTGCGGCCGGATTGATCCGTAAAATATTCATTTAAGATATCGGGGTCAACATCACACAGCTCATTATGTTTCCCGTGGATGTGCAGTTTTTTAATGTTGCTCCATAATTTTTTGGATGGAAGAGAAGGATTCAACTTCTGTTGGCAGTACCATCTTTTTGATTGCCTAATGGCAGCTGTTGCTGCATTTCTTGCCGCTTTATAATCCGTGTGTGACCTTCTCCACTTAGCATGCAACTTGTTTCGTTTCCGTATTGCAGCACTTACTCTTTTGTTGAACCATGGGCAGGCTGCATTAATAATACTAACATTTCGCAAAGGGACGTTCCGATCAAAAAAAGATATCAAATTATTATTGAGAAATTCAACCTTCGCGTCTACAGACTCATAGTTCCAACATTCATTCCAGTAAATAGTGCTGCAATCAGAAAACAGTACACTGGTATTAATAAGACGGAAGTCGCGGTACGAGACAGCAACAGCAACAGAGGGACGCTCAAACACTACATCAGCAGTACAAAAAAGCAGATCATGATCCGATATAAAAAATAGTTGTTCAAATTTAAGTATGTGTTTCAAGTCAGAGACAATAAAATAATCTAAAAGGCTTGGTCTAGCATTACTCGCATATCTAGTAGGTACTTCTTCATTAACTATAGTTAGACCAGCTGCGGATATTTGGTCACGTAGTTTGCCACTATGAGACTCATTGGTAAGTAAGTTGACATTGAAATCACCACATAACACAAAATATTCATAATCAATAGCATAAGCGGATAATGCGTCAAAGAAACCATCTAATGATAAGCCTTTATTAGGGTTATACACACACGAAACCAGTACTTTTGTAATACCGTCCGAAACCTCTGAAATTATGAACTCTGATTCACAAGCTACAGACTTAGCCAGAACCTTGATTTTAATTGATTTTTTGCAGTATATGGCAACCCCGCCTCCTTTTTTATGTGTGCGATCATTACGAACAACGTTATAGTTGTTGATGCAACACTGAAGGTCTGTGATATGTTCACTGAACCAGGTCTCAGAGACACAAATAATATCTATTAAGGAACCCTCAAAAATATCGAAGTATAAATGAAACCTTTGGACCTCCTCTTTCATTTGATACCCGTATTGTAGGGAAATTTTAAGATATTTTGACTTATAATTAAGTTATGATAAATTTATCGGATTACCAGAAGGCCCCGGCAGACGTTGTCCTGCCCAAATTTAGGGGAAAAAATCGCACGATAAATAAAAAAGTTTGGAATATTTCGGTCCCTGATCCACTACCCGGAAAACCGAAACCCAAAATTTTAACAAAAGTAAAGTGGTACCTTTGTACCAAATTTGAAGAAAATCGCACCATTAATAAAGAAGTTTGGAATATTTCCATCCCTGGTCCACTTCCCGGAATAATGAAAAATAGAGAGTAGCCGATTCTCAAAGCTACTAAATACGCTCACAAAATTTCATGAGAATAGGTCAAGTTGTTTCGGAGGAGTATGGGAACGAAAACCGTGACACGAGAATTTTATATATGTACACGTATAAGATATCGAAGTTTAAAGAAAAATGGTTACTTCCTCTTTCGGTTGATAGCACTAAGAAACAAAAAAAACAATTTCTCAGTCCTTGGGATGTAATTGTTATTTCCTAGTCTGTTATGCCTTAAAAGTATGGAAACCACCTAATATTCCTCGGAAACTTTGCTTTTGTGAGTTTGAGAGACATCCTGCAGCCCATTTTGCCGTAGTTCTCCACCAGACTTTCGACCAGCTCCACGTGGTTTGCGGCTTTGTGATTGCCTAGGAATCCCTGTGCCACTGACATAAAACGCATCCAATCAGCTTTCTCAACACGAGTGAGCTTCTTGGGGAATTCCTCACACTCGAAGATTTTCTTTATTTGTGGTCCAACGAAGATACCGGCTGTAACTTTCGCCTCAGAGAGCTTAGGGAACAAGTCTTGTAGGTACTTGAGCGCTGAAGAATTTTTGTCGAGAGCTTTGACGAATTGCTTTATAAGACCCAGTTTGATGTGGAGTGGTGGCATCAGGATCTTCTGGGGGTTCACCAAGGGCTCCAACTTGTCGTTGTTCTTCCCCACTGTGAATTCAGTCATGGTCAGAAAAGCAAAGTTATCTTGCGACAATAACTGTTTTCTATACTTTTGGGGCCTAAATGACTAGGAAATAACAATTACAACCCATGGGCAAAAACCTTGTTACATAGTGTAATTATTTTGTAGCAAAATTTTGAGCTTTTAGGGTTTTCCAGATCACAGAGAATATGTGTACAAAGTTTCATAGGTGCATTAGTTTTTGCGTGAAAACGCAAGAAACATTGTTACTTTCACATTTATATATTAGTATGATATGCCCACATAGTGCGGCAGTGTACCTATGCAATGGATTTTTGATTAAGTTGACGTTGAAAAAAAAAGTAAATATATTGGCATGGGGCGTAGGGGGCACTTAATTCACAGCTGGAGTGGGGGCACTCACTCGAACTCACGGGGTGTCTTCGGCACTACTTACACGGGCAGTTTGTTCCAAAAATATAGCAAGTTTAAGTTTTAATATATTTATTGCGCGGGTATATGCATGCGATCGCTTCTATTGCTTTACCAAGATGATCGTGTAAACAATGAAAGGTTTTGAAATTGTCTTTTGTGTGTCTTTCTGTGTGTTGCGTGTGATGTGTTACATTGCGTCCTCTGCTGGCTGTCATCCGTGTACTCATTTAACCATCCCGGCCCCCCTAGGCGAATACCTAGCCTAGAAAACGTTGCAATTGTTGCAGCGTCTCCACTACGTTGCTCAGCCCGGAGGCGCACCGATGCTGTGATTGAGGCGGCGGACGACGGCGATAGGTTGTTGGGGGAAGCCAAAAGGTACGATGATGTTGGGGCTGAATTTGGTGGAAAGCTGGACGGCGGCGTCGGTAGGTGGTGACTGGCACTTGATGCGTGCTGCGCTGCTGTTCTCTCGAAGGAGGTGGTGCCGTTGGCACCTCGATGAAGCAGTGTGTGGTGTGCTTGGTAGCAGATTTGGCACACGTTACCCGAAGTGCACTCCGATTCTGTTCTCTAATGTATCTCTAATCGAAAATCACGTTAGATAACTAGGCTAGAGCACGATTAGAGAACGATTAGAGAAACACTCGAATAGCGAATATTGTCAAGTATTGTATTTATAAACTAAGGTATAAAAACTTTGAATTTTATTCCCATTAGATATTTAAGCTTAAAACATGTCAAACATATTTAAAGCAATAAATTTACCGAAATAGAATTAAACAAGAAAAATTGGATTTCATTTCATTTCAGTTAGAAATTTCTCATTAGAATCCCATTAGAATTTCACGTTAGAATTCGAATCGATAACTAACCTTTTTCTCGATATCGAGAACTCAGTCCCCTTTTTGTCGAGAATGCTATAATTCGCGACAGTTTCACAAATCGTTCTCTAACCATCTACCTTAGAGAATAACATTAGAATTCGAGTCGTTTTCTAATAGTCCTCTAACCTTAATGCTTGCTGGGTAGGTATCGGCCCCAGGTTTCATTTGGACTTCGATATATTTCGACAAATTTATCGATAACTGAGTTATCGGTGATTGCCCAAAAAACTTAACATTACCCTATAATATAGCTCCACGTTTCATTTGGACTTCGATATATTTCGATATATTGATCGATAACTAAGTCATCGGTCAAAAATCGATTGCCCGAAAACCTTAATATTACCCTACAATATGGGTATCAAACGAAAGGGGAAGGCCCCAGGTTTTATTTCTACTTCGACATATTTGGATAAATGTATCTATAACTGAGTTATCGGTAAAAATGCGATTGCAGAAAATCCTTAATATTACCCTACAATATTGTATCAAATCAACATTTGAAGTTCAATTTATCCTGGCACAATTTGTAAAAATTGAATTCTTGAAAGGCTCCCTAACGTTACCAACGAATACCTCAAAAGAACATTTTTGAAAACCAGTTTTCAATATTCTTTTTCAAAATTTTCAAAATATTCGAATTTGGTAAATTCTTCAGTAGGCAATAATCATACTAATATTATAAATGTGAATGTAGCGATGTTTGGATGTCCAGACGTTTGCTTCTGGTACTCAATCACGTGAGATTGGCAAGACGGATTTTGATGAAGTTAGGAACGCATAAAGGTTATAGCCTGGAAGGAGTTATAGGCTATTTTTATACCTTTCATGAACATGAAATGGTATTATAACTTTGGTTCGATGTTTGTAAGTATGAGAAGAAGAAGGGATAGACCCACTATTAAGTATACCGAAATGGTCAGGGCGACGAGCTGAGGTTATTTAGCCATGTTCGTCTGTCCGTCTGTCTGTTTGAACGCAAACTAGTCCCTCAATTTTAGAGATATCTCGATGAAATTTGGTATGTAGCCGCCATTTTGTATTATATTAATCATTTGTCGGAACCAGTAAGAGCGGACCAATACAATGCATAGCTCCCATACAATCGATTGTTACGATAAATGGGTTTTGGCCTATAGCTCTTGCAATTAAAAAGCTAGGAGAGCGAAATTTTGCAGGTTTAGTACATATTATATTTGTAACGTGTGTAGTGAAAATCACCCAGATAGGACCAACAAAATCTATAGCTCCCATATAGTCGATAGTTTCGATAAATGGGTTTTGGGCTATAAATTTTGCAGTTAAGAAGCTAGGAACGTAAAATTTTGCAAAGTTGGTACATATTATAAATGTGATGTGTGTAATGAAAATCATACAGATCGGAGTAACATAACATATAGCTTCCATATAACCGATTGCTCCGATAAATGTGGTTTGGCCATGTAGGACACTTTAAAAAGATATGCGTATTCATGAAAGGTATAAAGCCTTCGGCACAGCTGAAGACAGCCCTTTCCTTACTTGTTTTTATTAATTTTGGGTGTGCGGACGTTTCTAGGGACCATTACTTTTTGATATTTTTTTCCCCCATACAATTCTAGGTATACTTGACCTATACTTATGATATTTCGCATATAGGTATAGGATGGCCCCAGGTTTGATTTGGACTTCGATATATTTCGATAAATTTATCGACAACTGAGTTATTGGTTAAAATGCGATTGCCCGAAAACCTTAATATTACCCTACTATATGGGTATCAAACGAAAGGGGATGGACCCAGGTTTCATTTGGGTTCGACATATTTCTATAAATTTATCTACATATAACTGAGTTATCGGTAAAAATGCGATTGCAGAAAAACCTTAATGCTACCCTACAATATTGTATCAAATCAACATTTGAATTTGCATTCATCCTGGCACAATTTGTCAAAATTGAATTCTTGAAAGGCCCCTTAACGTTACCAACGATTACCGCAAAAGAAAATTTTTGAAAACCGGTTTTCAATATTCTTCTTTCAAAATTTTCAACATATTCGAATTTGGTAAATTCTTCAGTAGGCAATAACTAATCCGACTAATATTATAAATAAGAATGTAGCGATGTTTGGATGCTTTTTTTTTTTTTTTTTTATTTATTTAATTAGTATCCAATACAACATCCGTTGGTTATATTTCAGCAAAGGATACATTAATATACTATATTCATGAAATTATGTTGCACAAATTGTAAGCTTACAACTAACTAGAATATAATTAGGGATACAATATAAAGAAGAGGGGGAAAAGTTGGGGGAAAGTTGTAGATGCAGTATTTTAGTGGTAGTACACCTCATTCAGCATACTCTATTTTTAATTGGTTTTTGAAACGCGATGGGTTTTGAATTTTCCTTATGTACAGTACGTTTAATTTTCTTTTACAAGCACTATCGCAGTTTGCAAACAATTCGCAACCATACAAAAGAGTAGGTAGAATATAAGCCTTAGCTAAGAGAAGTCGAATCTTCATTGGAGTAAAATGCTGATGTTTGGATGTTTGGATGTCCAGACGTTTGCTTTTGTTCCCTAAAAACTTGAAAATGGCTAGACGGATTTTGTTGAAATTTGGCACGCCTATAGAAAGATCGTACAATATGGGTATCAAACGAAAGGGGAAGGCCCTAGGTTTCATCTTGGCTTCGATATATTTCGATAAATTGATCGATAACTAAGGTTTCATTTTGGCACCGATATATTTCGATATATTCATCGATAACTAAGTTATCGGTCAAAATTCGATTGCCCGAAAACCTTAATATTACCCTACAATATGGGTATCAAACGAAAGGGGATAGCACCAGGTTTCATTTGGACTTCGATATATTTCGATAAATTTATCGATAACTGAGTTATCGGTGATTGCCCAAAAAACTTAACATTACCCTATAATATAGCTCCAGGTTTCATTTGGACTTCGATATATTGATCGATAACTAAGTTATCGGTCAAAATTCGATTGCCCGAAAACCTTAATATTACCCTACAATATTGGTATCAAACGAAAGGGGAAGGCCCCAGGTTTCATTTGTACTTCGACATATTTGGATAAATGTATCTATAACTGAGTTATCAGTAAAAATGCGATTGCAGAAAAACCTTAATATTACCCTACAATATTTATTGTATCAAATAAACATTTGAAGTTGAATTTATCCTGGCACAATTTGTAAAAATTGAATTCTTGAAAGGCTCCCTAACGTTACCAACGAATACCTCAAAAGAACATTTTTGAAAACCAGTTTTCAATATTCTTTTTCAAAATTTTCAAAATATTCGAATTTGGTAAATTCTTCAGTAGGCAATAATCATACTAATATTATAAATGTGAATTTAGCGATGTTTGGATGTCCAGACGTTTGCTTCTGGTACTCAATCACGTGAGAATGGCAAGACGGATTTTGATGAAGTTTGGAACGCATACAGGTTATAGTCTGGAAGGAGTTATAGGCTATTTTTATACCTTTCATGGACATGAAATGGTATTATAATTTTGGTTCGATGTTTGTAAGTATGAGAAGAAGAAGAGATAGACCCACTATTAAGTATACCGAAATGGTCAGGGCGACGAGCTGAGTTGATTTAGCCATGTCCGTCTGTCCGTAAGTCTGCCCATCCGTCTGTCCGTCTGTCTGTTTGAACGCAAACTAGTCCCTCAATTTTAGAGATATCTCGATGAAATTTGGTATGTAGCCGCCATTTTGTATACATTGCTGTGAATCTGGCAACGCAGTTTCATGTTGACGTTTTACTAATTCCTGTTTCGCAATGTGTAGCCGTCAGTTTTGGCACTTCGTCTTCTGCCATCACTACGATCGTTTCAACATTCTATTTCTTCATTAACTAATTTAATATTGTACTTCGTATTCTAATAACTTTAAATAAAGTAGAGTTTAAAATTAACTTAAAGTTGTAACATCTGGTGACGAGGTAAACCATCATGGCTGAAGGAGTAAAAGAATTGCTGGAACAGCAGAAAGCGTTTTTCGTAGATTTGCTGGGATCACAACGATCGTGGATGGAGTCGCAGCTCGAAATACAACGGCGGGAGTCACAAAATCGAGAAACTAAAATCAAAACAGCATTGGAAACGTCAGGCTCCAAGCAGCCATCGACCGGAGATAGCTCTCATATAGCCGTACCCGCATTTGCACCTTTAATCGCGAGAAACAGCAGTGGGAGTCATATGTCGCGCAGTTGACCCAACACTTCACGGCATATAAAGTAGTCGATGTTGACCAAAAAAGGGCTTTCTGCCTTTCGTGGATTGGCGCCGAAACCTTTTAACTTTTGGTTAAGCTATTCGGTAGCACAGATGTGCAGTCGAAATCATACGATGAGCTTATTGCGAAACTAACCTCACATTTTAAAGCATGTGCTTGCATCGCGGTACGAGCTGTTTAAGCTAAAAATGAAACCTAACCAAAAATATTCGGAATGGTTGGCGGAATTACGCGGAGTGGCTCGGAACTGTAAGTACGTATGTAGCAATAAGGAATGCAATAAAGAATTTGTAGACGAGCTTATTAGAGATATAATTGTTTTAAATACGCCACATGAACCTGTGCGAACTGCAGCTCTTCAAAAATTAGAGCCAACACTTGAAGACATTGTATTGATAGCTGAGGCGTTTGAAGCAGCTCAAACGGTTAAAAACAAGTTGGTACAGAAAATGAAACGAAGAACGAAGTATTTCACCTAAAGCCTGTGCAAGCACAAAATCAAATCAGCGAGCAATTTCCTTCGTGCTCTGGATGTGGAAAACATCATACGCGTGAAAAATGCAAATTTCGAAATGCGCAGTGCCGTAAATGTAAACGCTTTGGCCATATAGCTCCAGTTTGCAAGACTGGATCCAATGTAAATAACGCACATAAGCACCAAAGCAGTCGTCAACAAAATGCACAAAAGCCAAAAGAAAAACAAAACTCGGTGTTATCAATTAATCAAGTGAGCTCGCCTAGCAATAAAGTAAACAAAATTAATCGCCAATTTATGGTTGAATTAAATGTGAACGGTATTCCCTGTCCGTTCCAACTAGACTCTGGGGCAACCTGTTCTGTTATAGGAATAAAAGGATATAAGCAAATACAAAGACCACAATTGCTGCCGTATAGTCAAGGGTACCTCACCACGTATGGTGGCGGGCACGTTAAAGTTCTAGGGGCTGTTAATGTTGTTCTTCAACGTGAAGGAATCGAAAAACAAGCTCAACTGATCGTAACGAATGTGCAGCAAAACGGGGAGATTTTGGGTACAGATTTGATCGACGAACTAGGTTTATGCACATGCCAAGCTCAGGTAAGGACACTTACTTCAAGCGCCGGTGAGGAACTTATAAAAAAATTTCCAAACGTTTTTAATGAGTCGATCGGTCATTGCATTACATTCAAAGCACATTTACAGCTGAAGCCAAACGCTGTACCTAAGTATTTTAAAACTCGACCTTTACCATTTTCCCAACTGGGTTCTTTCAAGGCCGAAGCACAACGCTTAGTAGATAAGGGCATCTGGAAGCCATTACGTTTTAGCAGCTGGGCAGCCCCCATCGTGGTGGTCCCTAAAGCAAATGGAGGCATACGAATTTGTGGCGACTTCAAAGCGTTGAACGCTCAACTAGATGTCGACCAGTATCCAATTCCACGTATTGAGGAGCTATGCCAATCATTGCGTGGCAGCCAATTGTTTGCCAAGATTGACTTATCCGACGCGTACCTTCAAGTAGAACTAGACGACGAGTCTAAGAAACTTACCATAGTAAACACATCCTCCGGCCTCTTTGAATACCAGCGTCTGCCTTTTGGTATAGCTAGCGCACCAGCTATATTTCACCGTCTTCTTGAACAAATAATTGTCAATATCCCTATGTGCGTTAATTATCTAAATGACGTAATAATAGGAGTGAAATCGGTAGATGATCTTAATGCAAATGTGAATCAAGTCCTTCAAGCCTTGCAGGAGCACGGCTTTTCATGTAAGCCGTCCAAATGCTGTTTTATGCAAAGTGAAGTGGAATATCTTGGATTCGTCATCAATTCCAAGGGAATTAGTCCCACTCGTACAAAAGTTGCAGCAATACATGAGTTGCCGCAACCAAGCAACATTAAAGAACTTCAGGCATTTTTAGGTAAGATCAATTATTACAACAAATTTATTAAAAACTTCGCGCAGTTAGCAGCACCACTTAACAAATTGCGCCGCTCAAGTGAAACATTTAGGTGGGGAGAGGAGCAACAAAAATCATTCACGGAGTTGAAGAGACAACTTTCTTCTGCCCCACTACTTTCTCACTTTGATGACAAACTGCCAATTGTGCTCGCGACAGACGCATCTTCACACGGCATTGGTGCCTAATTATGGCACCGTCTACCTGATGGCTCAGAAAAGCCTGTCGCATTCGCTTCGAAAACGCTAGATGTGCATCAAAGGCGTTACAGCCAAATTGAAAAAGAGGGGCTATCGATTATTTTTGGGGTGAAAAAATTTACCCGTACCTATACGGTCGATCTTTTATGCTGCTAACGGACCACAAGCCATTAGTAGCAATATTCAGCCCGCATAAACAGCTACCTGTGCAAACCGTCCAACGTCTTCAAAGGTGGGCACTCATTCTCATGGCCTACCGTTATACAAAACCAAAAGGGCCCGACTTGGCTTTCGATGAAGAAAACCTTTGTTTTCAAATGGACGTGCAACAACAGCTTGATGAATTCCCGCTGAGCCCTTCACGTCTCAGAAAATTAACTCAACATGATATAGTTCTTAAAAAGGTTATCAAATTTATAGATGAGGGTTGGCCGGAAAAGCTTTCAGAAGCGAATGTATCTTTGCAGCCATACTTTTCACGTCGATTATCACTTAGCATCGAAATGGGCATCGTTATTTTGCAAACGAACTACAGTCGTGTCGTCGTACCAGAAAGTGCCAGAGCAGCCGTTTTAGACATGCTACACGAGGGGCATTGGGGCATCACCCGTATGAAGCAGATGGCTCGTAGACATTGTTGGTGGCCTCACATAGATTCAGATATTGAACGGCGTGTATCTAAATGCAAGCCTTGTCAGGAATATAGCTCTTCTCCAGCCCGAGAGTTCTCATCGTGGCCCACGGCAGAAAGACCATGGCAGCGTCTCCATATAGATTTTGCAGGGCCGTTCTTGGACTCGACGTGGTTTCTGTGTGTAGACGCCTACTCAAAATCTCCGTTCGTAGTAAGAATGCAGAGCATAACAGCCAACGCAACTGTAAAAGCTCTGAAAGCAATTTTTGCACTCGAACGGTTCCCTGAAACCATCGTGTCCGATAATGAACGACAGTTCACAGCCTCAATATTTCGAGATTTTTGGAAGAATCGGGGGATTTCGCATCTTACTACAGTTAAGAAGCTAGGAACGTAAAATTTTGCAAAGTTGGTACATATTATAAATGTGATGTGTGTAATGAAAATCATACAGATCGGAGTAACATAACATATAGCTTCCATATAACCGATTGCTCCGATAAATGTGGTTTGGCCATGTAGGACACTTTAAAAAGATATGCGTATTCATGAAAGGTATAAAGCCTTCGGCACAGCTGAAGACAGCCCTTTCCTTACTTGTTTTTATTAATTTTGGGTGTGCGGACGTTTCTAGGGACCATTACTTTTTGATATTTTTTTCCCCCATACAATTCTAGGTATACTTGACCTATACTTATGATATTTCGCATATAGGTATAGGATGGCCCCAGGTTTGATTTGGACTTCGATATATTTCGATAAATTTATCGACAACTGAGTTATTGGTTAAAATGCGATTGCCCGAAAACCTTAATATTACCCTACTATATGGGTATCAAACGAAAGGGGATGGACCCAGGTTTCATTTGGGTTCGACATATTTCTATAAATTTATCTACATATAACTGAGTTATCGGTAAAAATGCGATTGCAGAAAAACCTTAATGCTACCCTACAATATTGTATCAAATCAACATTTGAATTTGCATTCATCCTGGCACAATTTGTCAAAATTGAATTCTTGAAAGGCCCCTTAACGTTACCAACGATTACCGCAAAAGAAAATTTTTGAAAACCGGTTTTCAATATTCTTCTTTCAAAATTTTCAACATATTCGAATTTGGTAAATTCTTCAGTAGGCAATAACTAATCCGACTAATATTATAAATAAGAATGTAGCGATGTTTGGATGCTTTTTTTTTTTTTTTTTATTTATTTAATTAGTATCCAATACAACATCCGTTGGTTATATTTCAGCAAAGGATACATTAATATACTATATTCATGAAATTATGTTGCACAAATTGTAAGCTTACAACTAACTAGAATATAATTAGGGATACAATATAAAGAAGAGGGGGAAAAGTTGGGGGAAAGTTGTAGATGCAGTATTTTAGTGGTAGTACACCTCATTCAGCATACTCTATTTTTAATTGGTTTTTGAAACGCGATGGGTTTTGAATTTTCCTTATGTACAGTACGTTTAATTTTCTTTTACAAGCACTATCGCAGTTTGCAAACAATTCGCAACCATACAAAAGAGTAGGTAGAATATAAGCCTTAGCTAAGAGAAGTCGAATCTTCATTGGAGTAAAATGCTGATGTTTGGATGTTTGGATGTCCAGACGTTTGCTTTTGTTCCCTAAAAACTTGAAAATGGCTAGACGGATTTTGTTGAAATTTGGCACGCCTATAGAAAGATCGTACAATATGGGTATCAAACGAAAGGGGAAGGCCCTAGGTTTCATCTTGGCTTCGATATATTTCGATAAATTGATCGATAACTAAGGTTTCATTTTGGCACCGATATATTTCGATATATTCATCGATAACTAAGTTATCGGTCAAAATTCGATTGCCCGAAAACCTTAATATTACCCTACAATATGGGTATCAAACGAAAGGGGATAGCACCAGGTTTCATTTGGACTTCGATATATTTCGATAAATTTATCGATAACTGAGTTATCGGTGATTGCCCAAAAAACTTAACATTACCCTATAATATAGCTCCAGGTTTCATTTGGACTTCGATATATTGATCGATAACTAAGTTATCGGTCAAAATTCGATTGCCCGAAAACCTTAATATTACCCTACAATATTGGTATCAAACGAAAGGGGAAGGCCCCAGGTTTCATTTGTACTTCGACATATTTGGATAAATGTATCTATAACTGAGTTATCGGTAAAAATGCGATTGCAGAAAAACCTTAATATTACCCTACAATATTTATTGTATCAAATAAACATTTGAAGTTGAATTTATCCTGGCACAATTTGTAAAAATTGAATTCTTGAAAGGCTCCCTAACGTTACCAACGAATACCTCAAAAGAACATTTTTGAAAACCAGTTTTCAATATTCTTTTTCAAAATTTTCAAAATATTCGAATTTGGTAAATTCTTCAGTAGGCAATAATCATACTAATATTATAAATGTGAATTTAGCGATGTTTGGATGTCCAGATGTTTGCTTCTGGTACTCAATCACGTGAGAATGGCAAGACGGATTTTGATGAAGTTTGGAACGCATACAGGTTATAGTCTGGAAGGAGTTATAGGCTATTTTTATACCTTTCATGGACATGAAATGGTATTATAACTTTGGTTCGATGTTTGTAAGTATGAGAAGAAGAAGAGATAGACCCACTATTAAGTATACCGAAATGGTCAGGGCGACGAGCTGAGTTGATTTAGCCATGTCCGTCTGTCCGTAAGTCTGCCCATCCGTCTGTCCGTCTGTCTGTTTGAACGCAAACTAGTCCCTCAATTTTAGAGATATCTCGATGAAATTTGGTATGTAGCCGCCATTTTGTATACATTGCTGTGAATCTGGCAACGCAGTTTCATGTTGACGTTTTACTAATTCCTGTTTCGCAATGTGTAGCCGTCAGTTTTGGCACTTCGTCTTCTGCCATCACTACGATCGTTTCAACATTCTATTTCTTCATTAACTAATTTAATATTGTACTTCGTATTCTAATAACTTTAAATAAAGTAGAGTTTAAAATTAACTTAAAGTTGTAACATCTGGTGACGAGGTAAGCCATCATGGCTGAAGGAGTAAAAGAATTGCTGGAACAGCAGAAAGCGTTTTTCGTAGATTTGCTGGGATCACAACGATCGTGGATGGAGTCGCAGCTCGAAATACAACGGCGGGAGTCACAAAATCGAGAAACTAAAATCAAAACAGCATTGGAAACGTCAGGCTCCAAGCAGCCATCGACCGGAGATAGCTCTCATATAGCCGTACCCGCATTTGCACCTTTAATCGCGAGAAACAGCAGTGGGAGTCATATGTCGCGCAGTTGACCCAACACTTCACGGCATATAAAGTAGTCGATGTTGACCAAAAAAGGGCTTTCTGCCTTTCGTGGATTGGCGCCGAAACCTTTTAACTTTTGGTTAAGCTATTCGGTAGCACAGATGTGCAGTCGAAATCATACGATGAGCTTATTGCGAAACTAACCTCACATTTTAAAGCATGTGCTTGCATCGCGGTACGAGCTGTTTAAGCTAAAAATGAAACCTAACCAAAAATATTCGGAATGGTTGGCGGAATTACGCGGAGTGGCTCGGAACTGTATGTACGTATGTAGCAATAAGGAATGCAATAAAGAATTTGTAGACGAGCTTATTAGAGATATAATTGTTTTAAATACGCCACATGAACCTGTGCGAACTGCAGCTCTTCAAAAATTAGAGCCAACACTTGAAGACATTGTATTGATAGCTGAGGCGTTTGAAGCAGCTCAAACGGTTAAAAACAAGTTGGTACAGAAAATGAAACGAAGAACGAAGTATTTCACCTAAAGCCTGTGCAAGCACAAAATCAAATCAGCGAGCAATTTCCTTCGTGCTCTGGATGTGGAAAACATCATACGCGTGAAAAATGCAAATTTCGAAATGCGCAGTGCCGTAAATGTAAACGCTTTGGCCATATAGCTCCAGTTTGCAAGACTGGATCCAATGTAAATAACGCACATAAGCACCAAAGCAGTCGTCAACAAAATGCACAAAAGCCAAAAGAAAAACAAAACTCGGTGTTATCAATTAATCAAGTGAGCTCGCCTAGCAATAAAGTAAACAAAATTAATCGCCAATTTATGGTTGAATTAAATGTGAACGGTATTCCCTGTCCGTTCCAACTAGACTCTGGGGCAACCTGTTCTGTTATAGGAATAAAAGGATATAAGCAAATACAAAGACCACAATTGCTGCCGTATAGTCAAGGGTACCTCACCACGTATGGTGGCGGGCACGTTAAAGTTCTAGGGGCTGTTAATGTTGTTCTTCAACGTGAAGGAATCGAAAAACAAGCTCAACTGATCGTAACGAATGTGCAGCAAAACGGGGAGATTTTGGGTACAGATTTGATCGACGAACTAGGTTTATGCACATGCCAAGCTCAGGTAAGGACACTTACTTCAAGCGCCGGTGAGGAACTTATAAAAAAATTTCCAAACGTTTTTAATGAGTCGATCGGTCATTGCATTACATTCAAAGCACATTTACAGCTGAAGCCAAACGCTGTACCTAAGTATTTTAAAACTCGACCTTTACCATTTTCCCAACTGGGTTCTTTCAAGGCCGAAGCACAACGCTTAGTAGATAAGGGCATCTGGAAGCCATTACGTTTTAGCAGCTGGGCAGCCCCCATCGTGGTGGTCCCTAAAGCAAATGGAGGCATACGAATTTGTGGCGACTTCAAAGCGTTGAACGCTCAACTAGATGTCGACCAGTATCCAATTCCACGTATTGAGGAGCTATGCCAATCATTGCGTGGCAGCCAATTGTTTGCCAAGATTGACTTATCCGACGCGTACCTTCAAGTAGAACTAGACGACGAGTCTAAGAAACTTACCATAGTAAACACATCCTCCGGCCTCTTTGAATACCAGCGTCTGCCTTTTGGTATAGCTAGCGCACCAGCTATATTTCACCGTCTTCTTGAACAAATAATTGTCAATATCCCTATGTGCGTTAATTATCTAAATGACGTAATAATAGGAGTGAAATCGGTAGATGATCTTAATGCAAATGTGAATCAAGTCCTTCAAGCCTTGCAGGAGCACGGCTTTTCATGTAAGCCGTCCAAATGCTGTTTTATGCAAAGTGAAGTGGAATATCTTGGATTCGTCATCAATTCCAAGGGAATTAGTCCCACTCGTACAAAAGTTGCAGCAATACATGAATTGCCGCAACCAAGCAACATTAAAGAACTTCAGGCATTTTTAGGTAAGATCAATTATTACAACAAATTTATTAAAAACGTCGCGCAGTTAGCAGCACCACTTAACAAATTGCGCCGCTCAAGTGAAACATTTAGGTGGGGAGAGGAGCAACAAAAATCATTCACGGAGTTGAAGAGACAACTTTCTTCTGCCCCACTACTTTCTCACTTTGATGACAAACTGCCAATTGTGCTCGCGACAGACGCATCTTCACACGGCATTGGTGCCTAATTATGGCACCGTCTACCTGATGGCTCAGAAAAGCCTGTCGCATTCGCTTCGAAAACGCTAGATGTGCATCAAAGGCGTTACAGCCAAATTGAAAAAGAGGGGCTATCGATTATTTTTGGGGTGAAAAAATTTCACCAGTACCTATGCGGTCGATCTTTTATGCTGCTAACGGACCACAAGCCATTAGTAGCAATATTCAGCCCGCATAAACAGCTACCTGTGCAAACCGTCCAACGTCTTCAAAGGTGGGCACTCATTCTCATGGCCTACCGTTATACAATTCAATACAGATCCACTGAAAGACACAGTAATGCCGATGCACTGTCGCGCCTACCAAAGGGGCCCGACTTGGCTTTCGATGAAGAAAACCTTTGTTTTCAAATGGACGTGCAACAACAGCTTGATGAATTCCCGCTGAGCCCTTCACGTCTCAGAAAATTAACTCAACATGATATAGTTCTTAAAAAGGTTATCAAATTTATAGATGAGGGTTGGCCGGAAAAGCTTTCAGAAGCGAATGTATCTTTGCAGCCATACTTTTCACGTCGATTATCACTTAGCATCGAAATGGGCATCGTTATTTTGCAAACGAACTACAGTCGTGTCGTCGTACCAGAAAGTGCCAGAGCAGCCGTTTTAGACATGCTACACGAGGGGCATTGGGGCATCACCCGTATGAAGCAGATGGCTCGTAGACATTGTTGGTGGCCTCACATAGATTCAGATATTGAACGGCGTGTATCTAAATGCAAGCCTTGTCAGGAATATAGCTCTTCTCCAGCCCGAGAGTTCTCATCGTGGCCCACGGCAGAAAGACCATGGCAGCGTCTCCATATAGATTTTGCAGGGCCGTTCTTGGACTCGACGTGGTTTCTGTGTGTAGACGCCTACTCAAAATCTCCGTTCGTAGTAAGAATGCAGAGCATAACAGCCAACGCAACTGTAAAAGCTCTGAAAGCAATTTTTGCACTCGAACGGTTCCCTGAAACCATCGTGTCCGATAATGAACGACAGTTCACAGCCTCAATATTTCGAGATTTTTGGAAGAATCGGGGGATTTCGCATCTTACTACAGCGCCATTTCATCCGGCATCCAACGGTGAAGCTGAAAGATTTGTTCGAACGTTCAAGCAAAGCTTAAGAAAGCACTTGCCGAGGGAAAAAACAAAACGGATAGCCTGATAACGTTTCTATCTACTTTCAGGGCCTCGCCAAATCCTATAACCAGTAAATCGCCTGCTGAGTTGCTGCATGGGCGACAACCCAGAGGATTGCTAACGCTGCTGCATCCGGAGCCGCATAATAAGAATAACAGGAATCGGACAGCGTTATCATTTGATACATCCGACCCTGTTTTGTGAAGAACTTTGCGAAAGGTCCACCTTGGATTCCAGTTACTATCGTCACTAAACTTGGAGGTGTCATGTATAAAGTAAAGACCGATCAAGGCGTACTGAGAAGACACCGAAATCAAATAAAAGTCCAGAAAGGAACCCTTGGTCCCTTACCTGAAGAAAGACCGAATTCACATGACATAGTGTTACGTAGATCAGCCCGTATTAGACGACGTAACAAGGTTCAAAAATAGGTTTGGAGGAGATGATGTATACATTGCTGTGAATCTGGCAGAAAGCGTTTTTCGTAGATTTGCTGGGATCACAACGATCGTGGATGGAGTCGCAGCTCGAAATACAACGGCGGGAGTCACAAAATCGAGAAACTAAAATCAAAACAGCATTGGAAACGTCAGGCTCCAAGCAGCCATCGACCGGAGATAGCTCTTATATAGCCGTACCCGCATTTGCACCTTTAAACGCGAGAAACAGCAGTGGGAGTCATATGTCGCGCAGTTGACCCAACACTTCACGGCATATAAAGTAGTCGATGTTGACCAAAAAAGGGCTTTCTGCCTTTCGTGGATTGGCGCCGAAACCTTTGAACTTTTGGTTAAGCTATTCGGTAGCACAGATGTGCAGTCGAAATCATACGATGAGCTTATTGCGAAACTAACCTCACATTTTAAAGCATGTGCTTGCATCGCGGTACGAGCTGTTTAAGCTAAAAATGAAACCTAACCAAAAATATTCGGAATGGTTGGCGGAATTACGTTTTAGCAGCTGGGCAGCCCCCATCGTAGTGGTCCCTAAAGCAAATGGAGGCATACGAATTTGTGGCGACTTCAAAGCGTTGAACGCTCAACTAGATGTCGACCAGTATCCAATTCCACGTATTGAGGAGCTATGCCAATCATTGCGTGGCAGCCAATTGTTTGCCAAGATTGACTTATCCGACACGTACCTTCAAGTAGAACTAGACGACGAGTCTAAGAAACTTACCATAGTAAACACACCCTCCGGCCTCTTTGAATACCAGCGTCTGCCTTTTGGTATAGCTAGCGCACCAGCTATATTTCACCGTCTTCTTGAACAAATAATTGTCAATATCCCTATGTGCGTTAATTATCTAAATGACGTAATAATAGGAGTGAAATCGGTAGATGATCTTAATGCAAATGTGAATCAAGTCCTTCAAGCCTTGCAGGAGCACGGCTTTTCATGTAAGCCGTCCAAATGCTGTTTTATGCAAAGTGAAGTGGAATATCTTGGATTCGTCATCAATTCCAAGGGAATTAGTCCCACTCGTACAAAAGTTGCAGCAATACATGAGTTGCCGCAACCAAGCAACATTAAAGAACTTCAGGTATTTTTAGGTAAGATCAATTATTACAACAAATTTATTAAAAACTTCGCGCAGTTAGCAGCACCACTTAACAAATTGCGCCGCTCAAGTGAAACATTTAGGTGGGGAGAGGAGCAACAAAAATCATTCACGGAGTTGAAGAGACAACTTTCTTCTGCCCCACTACTTTCTCACTTTGATGACAAACTGCCAATTGTGCTCGCGACAGACGCATCTTCACACGGCATTGGTGCCGTATTATCGCACCGTCTACCTGATGGCTCAGAAAAGCCTGTCGCATTCGCTTCGAAAACGCTAGATGTGCATCAAAGGCGTTACAGCCAAATTGAAAAAGAGGGGCTATCGATTATTTTTGGGGTGAAAAAATTTCACCAGTACCTATACGGTCGATCTTTTATGCTGCTAACGGACCACAAGCCATTAGTAGCAATATTCAGCCCGCATAAACAGCTACCTGTGCAAACCGTCCAACGTCTTCAAAGGTGGGCACTCATTCTCATGGCCTACCGTTATACAATTCAATACAGATCCACTGAAAGACACAGTAATGCCGATGCACTGTCGCGCCTACCAAAGGGGCCCGACTTGGCTTTCGATGAAGAAAACCTTTGTTTTCAAATGGACGTGCAACAACAGCTTGATGAATTCCCGCTGAGCCCTTCACGTCTCAGAAAATTAACTCAACATGATATAGTTCTTAAAAAGGTTATCAAATTTATAGATGAGGGTTGGCCGGAAAAGCTTTCAGAAGCCAATGTATCTTTGCAGCCATACTTTTCACGTCGATTATCACTTAGCATCGAAATGGGCATCGTTATTTTGCAAACGAACTACAGTCGTGTCGTCGTACCAGAAAGTGCCAGAGCAGCCGTTTTAGACATGCTACACGAGGGGCATTGGGGCATCACCCGTATGAAGCAGATGGCTCGTAGACATTGTTGGTGGCCTCACATAGATTCAGATATTGAACGGCGTGTATCTAAATGCAAGCCTTGTCAGGAATATAGCTCTTCTCCAGCCCGAGAGTTCTCATCGTGGCCCACGGCAGAAAGACCATGGCAGCGTCTCCATATAGATTTTGCAGGGCCGTTCTTGGACTCGACGTGGTTTCTGTGTGTAGACGCCTACTCAAAATCTCCGTTCGTAGTAAGAATGCAGAGCATAACAGCCAACGCAACTGTAGAAGCTCTGAAAGCAATTTTTGCACTCGAACGGTTCCCTGAAACCATCGTGTCCGATAATGAACGACAGTTCGCCTCAATATTTCGAGATTTTTGGAAGAATCGGGGGATTTCGCATCTTACTACAGCGCCATTTCATCCGGCATCCAACGGTGAAGCTGAAAGATTTGTTCGAACGTTCAAGCAAAGCTTAAGAAAGCACTTGCCGAGGGAAAAAACAAAACGGATAGCCTGATAACGTTTCTATCTACTTTCAGGGCCTCGCCAAATCCTATAACCAGTAAATCGCCTGCTGAGTTGCTGCATGGGCGACAACCCAGAGGATTGCTAACGCTGCTGCATCCGGAGCCGCATAATAAGAATAACAGGAATCGGACAGCGTTATCATTTGATACATCCGACCCTGTTTTGTGAAGAACTTTGCGAAAGGTCCACCTTGGATTCCAGGTACTATCGTCACTAAACTTGGAGGTGTCATGTATAAAGTAAAGACCGATCACGGCGTACTGAGAAGACACCGAAATCAAATAAAAGTCCAGAAAGGAACCCTTGGTCCCTTACCTGAAGAAAGACCGAGTTCACATGACATAGTGTTACGTAGATCAGCCCGTATTAGACGACGTAACAAGGTTCAAAAATAGGTTTGGAGGAGATGATGTATACAATGCTGTGAATCTGGCAACGCAGTTTCATGTTGACGTTTTACTAATTCCTGTTTCGCAATGTGTAGCCGTCAGTTTTGGCACTTCGTCTTCTGCCATCACTACGATCGTTTCAACATTCTATTTCTTCATTAACTAATTTAATATTGTACTTCGTATTCTAATAACTTTAAATAAAGTAGAGTTTAAAATTAACTTAAAGTTGTAACAGGTATCAAACGAAAGGGGATAGCACCAGGTTTCATTTGGACTTCGATATATTTCGACAAATTTATCGATAACTGAGTTATCGGTGATTGCCCAAAAAACTTAACATTACCCTATAATATAGCTCCAGGTTTCATTTGGACTTCGATATATTTCGATATATTGATCGATAACTAAGTCATCGGTCAAAATGCGATTGCCCGAAAACCTTAATATTACCCTACAATATTGTATCAAATCAACATTTGTAGTTGAATTTATCCTGGCACAATTTGTAAAAATTGAATTCTTGAAAGGCTCCCTAACGTTACCAACGAATACCTCAAAAGAACATTTTTGAAAACCAGTTTTCAATATTCTTTTTCAAAATTTTCAAAATATTCGAATTTGGTAAATTCTTCAGTAGGCAATAATCATACTAATATTATAAATGTGAATGTAGCGATGTTTGGATGTCCAGACGTTTACTTCTGGTACTCAATCACGTGAGATTGGCAAGACGGATTTTGATGAAGTTAGGAACGCATACAGGTTATAGCCTGGAAGGCGTTATAGGCTATTTTTATACCTTTCATGAACATGAAATGGTATTATAACTTTGGTTCGATGTTTGTAAGTATGAGAAGAAGAAGAGATGGACCCACTATTAAGTATACCGAAATGGTCAGGGCGACGAGCTGAGGTTATTTAGCCATGTCCGTCTGTCCGTCCGTCTGCCCGTCCGTCTGCCCGTCCGTCTGTCCGTCTGTCTGTTTGAACGCAAACGAGTCCCTCAATTTTAGAGATATCTCGATGAAATTTGGTATGTAGCCGCCATTATGTATTATATTAATCATTTGTCGGAACCAGTAAGAGCGGACCAATACAATGCATAGCTCCCATACAATCGATTGTTCCGATAAATGGGTTTTGGCCTATAGCTCTTGCAATTAAAAAGCTAGGAGAGCGAAATTTTGCAGGTTTAGTACATATTATATTTGTAACGTGTGTAGTGAAATTCACCCAGATAGGACCAACAAAATTTATAGCTCCCATATAGTCGATAGTTTCGATAAATAGGTTTTGGGCTATACATTTTGCAGTTAAGAAGCTAGGAACGTAAAATTTTGCAAAGTTGGTACATATTATAAATGTGATGTGTGTAATGAAAATCATACAGATCGGAGTAACATAACATATAGCTTCCATATAACCGATTGCTCCGATAAATGTGGTTTGGCCATGTAGGACACTTTAAAAAGATATGCGTATTCATGAAAGGTATAAAGCCTTCGGCACAGCTGAAGACAGCCCTTTCCTGACTTGTTTTTATTAATTTTGGGTGTGCGGACGTTTCTAGGGACCATTACTTTTTGATATTTTTTTTCCCCCATACAATTCTGGGTATACTTGACCTATACTTGTGATATTTCGCATATAGGTATAGGATGGCCCCAGGTTTGATTTGGACTTCGATATATTTCGATAAATTTATCGACAACTGAGTTATTGGTTAAAATGCGATTGCCCGAAAACCTTAATATTACCCTACTATATGGGTATCAAACGAAAGGGGATGGACCCAGGTTTCATTTGGGTTCGACATATTTCGATAAATTGATCGATAGCTAAGTTATCGGTCAAAATTCGATTGCCCGAAAACCTTAATATTACCCCACAATATGGATTTAAAAGAAAGGGGAAGGCCCCAGGTTTCATTTTGGCTTCGATATGTTGATCGATAACTAAGTTATCGGTCAAAATTCGATTGCCCGAAAACCTTAATATTACAATACAATATGGGTATCAAGCGAAAGGGGATAGCACCAGGTTTCATTTGGACTTCGATAGGTTTCGATAAATTTATCGATGAGGAGTTATCGGTGAAAATGTGATTGCCCAAAAACCTTAAACTTGCCCTACAATATGGGTATCAAACGAAAGCGGAAGACCCCAGGTTTCATTTGTACTTCGATATATTTCGATAAATTTATCGATAGCTGAGCTATAGGTGATTGCCCAAAAAACTTAACATTACCCTATATTATAGCTCCAGGTTTCATTTGGACTTCGATATATTTCGATAAATTGATCGATAATTGAGTTATCGGTGATTGCCCAAAAAACTTAACATTACCCTATAATATGGGTATAAAAAGAAAGGAGAAGGCCGCAGGTTTCATTTGGACTTCGATAGGTTTCGATAAATTTATCGATGAGGAGTTATCGGTGAAAATGTGATTGCCCAAAAACCTTAAACTTGCTCTACAATATGGGTATCAAACGAAAGCGGCAGACCCCAGGTTTCATTTGTACTTCGATATATTTCGATAAATTTATCGATAGCTGAGTTATCGGCGAAAATGTTATTGCACAAAAACCTTAAACTTGCCCTACAATATGGGTATCAAACGAAAGGGGAAGGCCCCAGGTTTCATTTTGGCTTCGATATATGTATTTCGATAAGTTTATCGATAACTGAGTTATCGGTGATTGCCCAAAAAACTTAACATTACCCTATAATATGGGTATAAAACGAAAGGAGATAGCTCCAGGTTTCATTTGGACTTCGATATATGTATTTCGATAAGTTTATCGATAACTGAGTTATCGGTGATTGCCAAAAAAACTTAACATTACCCTATAATATGGGTATAAAACGAAAGGAGATAGCTCCAGGTTTCATTTGGACTTCGATATATGTATTTCGATAAGTTTATCGATAACTGAGTTATCGGCGATTGCCCAAAAAACTTAACATTACCCTATAATATGGGTATCAAATGAAAGAAGATAGCTCCAGGTTTCATTTGGACTTCGATATATTTCAATAAATTGATCGATAACTGAGTCATCGGTCAAAATGCGATTGCTCGAAAACTTCCATATTACCCAACAATATGGGTATCAAACGAAAGAAGATAGCTCCAGGTTTCATTTGGACTTCGATATATTTCGATAAATTGATCGATAACTGAGTTATCGGTGAAAATGTGATTGCCCAAAAACCTTAAACCTGCCCTGCAATATGGATATCAAACGAAAGGGGAAGGCCCCAGGTTTCATTTTGGCTTCGATATATTTCGATAAATTGATCGACAACTGAGTCATCGGTCAAAATGCGATTGCCCGAAAACTTCTATATTACCCTACAATACGGGTATCAAACGAAAGAAGATAGCTCCAGGTTTCATTTGGACTTCGATATATTTCGATAAATTGATCGATAACTGAGTTATCGGTGAAAATGTGATTGCCCAAAAACCTTAAACTTGCCCAACAATATGGGTATCAGATGAAAGGGGAAGGCCCCAGGTTTTATTTGGACTTCGCTAGGTTTCGATAAATTTATCGATGATGAGTTATCGGTGAAAATGTGATTGCCCAAAAACCTTAAACTTGCCCTACAATATGGGTATCAAATGAAAGGGGAAGGCCCCAGGTTTCATTTTGGCTTCGGTATATTTCGATAAATTGATCGCTTACTGAGTCATCGGTCAAAATGCGATTGCTCGAAAACCTCTATATTACCCTACAATATCTGTATCAAACGAAAGGAGATAGCTCCAGGTTTCATTTGGACTTCGATATATTTCGATAAATTGATCGATAACTGAGTTATCGGTGAAAATGTGATTGCCCAAAAACCTTAAACTTGCCCAACAATATGGGTATCAGATGAAAGGGGAAGGCCCCAGGTTTTATTTGGACTTCGATAGGTTTCGATAAATTTATCGATGATGAGTTATCGGTGAAAATGTGATTGCCCAAAAACCTTAAACTTGCCCTACAATATGGGTATCAAACGAAAGGGGAAGGCCCCAGGTTTCATTTTGGCTTCGATATATGTATTTCGATAAGTTTATCGATAACTGAGTTATCGGTGATTGCCCAAAAAACTTAACATTACCCTATAATATGGGTATCAAATGAAAGAAGATAGCTCCAGGTTTCATTTGGACTTCGATATATTTCGATAAATTGATCGCTAACTGAGTCATCGGTCAAAATGCGATTTCCCGAAAACTTCTATATTACCCTACAATATGGGTATCAAACGAAAGAAGATAGTAGATTTGGACTTCGATATATTTCGATAAATTGATCGATAACTGAGTCATCGGACAAAATTTGATTGCCCGAAAACCTCTATATTACCCTACAATATGGGTATCAAACGAAAGGAGATAGCTCCAGGTTTCATTTGGATTTCGATATATGTATTTCGACAAGTTTATCGATAACTGAGTTATCGGTGATTGCCCAAAAAACTTAACATTACCCTATAATATGGGTATCAAATGAAAGAAGATAGCTTCAGGTTTCATTTGGACTTCGATATATTTCAATAAATTGATCGATAACTGAGTCATCGGTCAAAATGCGATTGCTCGAAAACCACTATATTACCCTACAATATCTGTATCAAACGAAAGGAGATAGCTCCAGGTTTCATTTGGACTTCGATATATTTCGATAAATTGATCGATAACTGAGTTATCGGTGAAAATGTGATTGCCCAAAAACCTTAAACTTGCCCAACAATATGGGTATCAGATGAAAGGGGAAGGCCCCAGGTTTTATTTGGACTTCGATAGGTTTCGATAAATTTATCGATGATGAGTTATCGGTGAAAATGTGATTGCCCAAAAATTTTAAACTTGCCCTACAATATGGGTATCAAACGAAAGCGGAAGACCCCAGGTTTCATTTGTACTTCGATATATTGATAAATTTATCGATAGCTGAGTTATCGGTGAAAATGTTATCGCACAAAAACCTTAAAATTGCCCTACAATACGGGTATCAAATGAAAGGGGATAGCTCCAGCTTTCATTTGTACTTGGATATATTTCGATAAATTGATCGATAACTGAGTTAACGGTCAAAATGCGATTGCCCAAAAACCTCTATATTACTTTACAATATGGGTATCAAACGAAAGGGGATAGCTCCAGGTTTCATTTGTACTTGGATATATTTCGATAAATTGATCGATAACTGAGTTATCGGCCAAAATGGGATTGTCCCAAAACCTCTATATTACTTTACAATATGGGTATCAAACGAAAGGGGATAGCTCCAGGTTCCATTTGTACTTGGATATATTTCGATAAATTGATCGAGAACTGAGTTAACGGTCAAAATGCGATTGCCCGAAAACCTCTATATTACTTTACAATATGGGTATCAAACGAAAGGGGATAGCTCCCGGTTTCATTTGTACTTGGATATATTTCGATAAATTGATCGATAACTAAGTTATCGGTCAAAATTCGATTTCCCGAAAACCTTAATATTACCCTACAATATGGGTATCAAACGAAAGGAGAAGGCCGCAGGTTTTGGACTTCGATAGGTTTCGATAAATTGATCGATAACTGAGTTATCGGTGAAAATGTGATTGCCTAAAAACCTTAAACTTGCCCTACAATATGGGTATCAAACGAAAGGGGAAGGCCGCAGGTTTTGGACTTCGATAGGTTTCGATAAATTGATCGATAACTGAGTTATCGGTGAAAATGTGATTGCCTAAAAACCTTAAACTTGCCCTACAATATGGGTATCAAACGAAAGCGGAAGGCCCTGGTTTCATTTGTACATGGATATATTTCGATAAATTGATCGATAACTGAGTTATTGGCCAAAATGGGATTGCCCCAAAACCTCTATATTACTTTACAATATGGGTATCAAACGAAAGGGGATAGCTCCAGGTTCCATTTGTACTTGGATATATTTCGATAAATTGATCGATAAGTGAGTTAACGGTCAAAATGCGATTGCCCGAAAACCTCTATATTACTTTACAATATGGGTATCAAACGAAAGGGGATAGCTCCAGGTTTCATTTGGACTTCGATATGTTTCGATAAATCGATCGATAACTGAGGTATCGGTGATTGCCCAAAAAACTTAACATTACCCTATAATGTGGGTATAAAACGAAAGGAGAAGGCCGCAGGTTTCATTTGGACTTCGATGGGTTTCGATAAATTTATCGATGAGGAGTTATCGGTGAAAATGTGATTGCCCAAAAACCTTAAACTTGCCCTACAATATGGGTATCAAACGAAAGCGGAAGACCCCAGGTTTCATTTGTACTTCGATATATTTCGATAAATTTATCGATAGCTGAGTTATCGGTGAAAATGCGATTGCCCGAAAACCTCTATATTACTTTACAATATGGGTATCAAACGAAAGGGGATAGCTCCAGGTTTCATTTGTACTTGGATATATTTCGATAAATTGATCGATAACTAAGTTATCGGTCAAAATTCGATTTCCCGAAAACCTTAATATTACCCTACAATATGGGTATCAAACGAAAGCGGAAGACCCCAGGTTTCATTTGTACTTCGATATATTTCGATAAATTGATCGATAACTGAGTTATCGGCCAAAATGGGATTGCCCCAAAACCTCTATATTACTTTACAATATGGGTATCAAACGAAAGGGGATAGCTCCAGGTTCCATTTGTACTTGGATATATTTCGATAAATTGATCGATAACTGAGTTAACGGTCAAAATGCGATTGCCCGAAAACCTCTATATTACTTTACAATATGGGTATCAAACGAAAGGGGATAGCTCCAGGTTTCATTTGTACTTGGATATATTTCGATAAATTGATCGATAACTAAGTTATCGGTCAAAATTCGATTTCCCGAAAACCTTAATATTACCCTACAATATGGGTATCAAACGAAAGGAGAAGGCCGCAGGTTTTGGACTTCGATAGGTTTCGATAAATTGATCGATAACTGAGTTATCGGTGAAAATGTGATTGCCTAAAAACCTTAAAATTGCCCTACAATATGGGTATCAAACGAAAGGGGAAGGCCGCAGGTTTTGGACTTCGATAGGTTTCGATAAATTGATCGATAACTGAGTTATCGGTGAAAATGTGATTGCCTAAAAACCTTAAACTTGCCCTACAATATGGGTATCAAACGAAAGGGGAAGGCCGAAGGTTTTGGACTTCGATAGATTTCGATAAATTCATCGATAACTAAGTTATCGGTCAAAATTCGATTTCCCGAAAACCTTAACATTACTCTATACATAATATGGGTATAAAACGAAAGGAGAAGGACGCAGGTTTTGGACTTCGATAGGTTTCGATAAATTGATCGAACAACTGAGTTATCGGTGAAAATTTGATTGCCTAAAAACCTTAAACTTGCCCTACAATATGGGTATCAAACGAAAGGGGAAGGCCCCAGGTTTCATTTGTACTTCGACATAGTTCGATAAATTTATCTATACCTAACTGAGTTATCGGTCAAAATGCGATTGCCCGAAAACCTCTATATTACTTTACAATATGGGTATCAAACGAAAGGGGATAGCTCCAGGTTTCATTTGTACTTCGATATATTTCTATAAATTGATCGATAACTGAGTTAACGGTCAAAATGCGATTGCCCGAAAACCTCTATATTACTTTACAATATGGGTATCAAACGAAAGGGGATAGCTCCAGGTTTCATTTGTACTTCGATATATTTCGATAAATTGATCGATAACTGAGTTAACGGTCAAAATGCGATTGCCCGAAAACCTCTATATTACTTTACAATATGGGTATCAAACGAAAGGGGATAGCTCCAGGTTTCATTTGGACTTGGATATATTTCGATAAATTGATCGATAACTAAGTTATCGGTCAAAATTCGATTTCCCGAAAACCTTAATATTACCCTACAATATGGGTATCAAACGAAAGGGGATGCCCCAAGTTTCATTTGGACTTCGATAGGTTTCGATAAATTGATCGATAACTGAGTTATCGTTTAAAATGCGATTGCCCGAAAACTTCTATATTACCCTACAATATGGGTATCAAACGAAAGAAAATAGCTCCAGGTTTCATTTGGACTTCGATATATTTCGATAAATTGATCGATAACTGAGTTATCGGTGAAAATGTGATTGCCCAAAAACCTTAAACGTGCACTGCAATATGGGTATCAAACGAAAGGGGAAGGCCCCAGGTTTCATTTTGGCTTCGATATATTTCGATAAATTCATCGATAACTAAGTTATCGGTCAAAATTCGATTGCCCGAAAACCTTAATATTACCCCACAATATGGGTATCAAACGAAAGAAGATAGCTCCAGGTTTCATTTGGACTTCGATATATTTCGATAAATTGATCGCTAACTGAGTCATCGGTCAAAATGCGATTTCCCGAAAACTTCTATATTACCCTACAATATGGGTATCAAACGAAAGAAGATAGTAGATTTGGACTTCGATATATTTCGATAAATTGATCGATAACTGAGTCATCGGACAAAATTTGATTGCCCGAAAACCTCTATATTACCCTACAATATGGGTATCAAACGAAAGGAGATAGCTCCAGGTTTCATTTGGACTTCGATATATGTATTTCGACAAGTTTATCGATAACTGAGTTATCGGTGATTGCCCAAAAAACTCAACATTACCCTATAATATGGGTATCAAATGAAAGAAGATAGCTTCAGGTTTCATTTGGACTTCGATATATTTCAATAAATTGATCGATAACTGAGTCATCGGTCAAAATGCGATTGCTCGAAAACCTCTATATTACCCTACAATATCTGTATCAAACGAAAGGAGATAGCTCCAGGTTTCATTTGGACTTCGATATATTTCGATAAATTGATCGATAACTGAGTTAGCGGTGAAAATGTGATTGCCCAAAAACCTTAAACTTGCCCAACAATATGGGTATCAGATGAAAGGGGAACGCCCCAGGTTTTATTTGGACTTCGATAGGTTTCGATAAATTTATCGATGATGAGTTATCGGTGAAAATGTGATTGCCCAAAAACTTTAAACTTGCCCTACAATATGGGTATCAAACGAAAGCGGAAGACCCCAGGTTTCATTTGTACTTCGATATATTGATAAATGTATCGATAGCTGAGTTATCGGTGAAAATGTTATCGCACAAAAACCTTAAAATTGCCCTACAATATGGGTATCAAATGAAAGGGGATAGCTCCAGCTTTCATTTGTACTTGGATATATTTCGATAAATTGATCGATAACTGAGTTAACGGTCAAAATGCGATTGCCCGAAAACCTCTATATTACTTTACAATATGGGTATCAAACGAAAGGGGATAGCTTCAGGTTTCATTTGTACTTGGATATATTTAGATAAATTGATCGATAACTGAGTTATCGGCCAAAATGGGATTGTCCCAAAACCTCTATATTACTTTACAATATGGGTATCAAACGAAAGGGGATAGCTCCAGGTTCCATTTGTACTTGGATATATTGCGATAAATTGATCGAGAACTAAGTTAACGGTCAAAATGCGATTGCCCGAAAACCTCTATATTACTTTACAATATGGGTATCAAACGAAAGGGGATAGCTCCCGGTTTCATTTGTACTTGGATATATTTCGATAAATTGATCGATAACTAAGTTATCGGTCAAAATTCGATTTCCCGAAAACCTTAATATTACCCTACAATATGGGTATCAAACGAAAGGAGAAGGCCGCAGGTTTTGGACTTCGATAGGTTTCGATAAATTGATCGATAACTGAGTTATCGGTGAAAATGTGATTGCCTAAAAACCTTAAACTTGCCCTACAATATGGGTATCAAACGAAAGGGGAAGGCCGCAGGTTTTGGACTTCGATAGGTTTCGATAAATTGATCGATAACTGAGTTATCGGTGAAAATGTGATTGCCTAAAAACCTTAAACTTGCCCTACAATATGGGTATCAAACGAAAGGGGAAGGCCGCAGGTTTTGGACTTCGATAGGTTTCGATAAATTGATCGATAGCTGAGTTATCGGTGAAAATGTGATTGCCTAAAAACCTTAAACTTGCCCTACAATATGGGTATCAAACGAAAGCGGAAGGCCCCAGGTTTCATTTGTACTTGGATATATTTCGATAAATTGATCGATAACTGAGTTATTGGCCAAAATGGGATTGCCCCAAAACCTCTATATTACTTTACAATATGGGTATCAAACGAAAGGGGATAGCTCCAGGTTCCATTTGTACTTGGATATATTTCGATAAATTGATCGATAAGTGAGTTAACGGTCAAAATGCGATTGCCCGAAAACCTCTATATTACTTTACAATATGGGTATCAAACGAAAGGGGATAGCTCCAGGTTTCATTTGGACTTCGATATGTTTCGATAAATCGATCGATAACTGAGGTATCGGTGATTGCCCAAAAAACTTAACATTACCCTATAATGTGGGTATAAAACGAAAGGAGAAGGCCGCAGGTTTCATTTGGACTTCGATGGGTTTCGATAAATTTATCGATGAGGAGTTATCGGTGAAAATGTGATTGCCCAAAAACCTTAAACTTGCCCTACAATATGGGTATCAAACGAAAGCGGAAGACCCCAGGTTTCATTTGTACTTCGATATATTTCGATAAATTTATCGATAGCTGAGTTATCGGTGAAAATGCGATTGCCCGAAAACCTCTATATTACTTTACAATATGGGTATCAAACGAAAGGGGATAGCTCCAGGTTTCATTTGTACTTGGATATATTTCGATAAATTGATCGATAACTGAGTTATCGGCCAAAATGGGATTGTCCCAAAACCTCTATATTACTTTACAATATGGTTATCAAACGAAAGGGGATAGCTCCAGGTTCCATTTGTACTTGGATATATTTCGATAAATTGATCGAGAACTGAGTTAACGGTCAAAATGCGATTGCCCGAAAACCTCTATATTACTTTACAATATGGGTATCAAACGAAAGGGGATAGCTCCCGGTTTCATTTGTACTTGGATATATTTCGATAAATTGATCGATAACTAAGTTATCGGTCAAAATTCGATTTCCCGAAAACCTTAATATTACCCTACAATATGGGTATCAAACGAAAGGAGAAGGCCGCAGGTTTTGGACTTCGATAGGTTTCGATAAATTGATCGATAACTGAGTTATCGGTGAAAATGTGATTGCCTAAAAACCTTAAACTTGCCCTACAATATGGGTATCAAACGAAAGGGGAAGGCCGCAGGTTTTGGACTTCGATAGGTTTCGATAAATTGATCGATAACTGAGTTATCGGTGAAAATGTGATTGCCTAAAAACCTTAAACTTGCCCTACAATATGGGTATCAAACGAAAGCGGAAGGCCCCAGGTTTCATTTGTACTTGGATATATTTCGATAAATTGATCGATAACTGAGTTATTGGCCAAAATGGGATTGCCCCAAAACCTCTATATTACTTTACAATATGGGTATCAAACGAAAGGGGATAGCTCCAGGTTCCATTTGTACTTGGATATATTTCGATAAATTGATCGATAAGTGAGTTAACGGTCAAAATGCGATTGCCCGAAAACCTCTATATTACTTTACAATATGGGTATCAAACGAAAGGGGATAGCTCCAGGTTTCATTTGGACTTCGATATGTTTCGATAAATCGATCGATAACTGAGGTATCGGTGATTGCCCAAAAAACTTAACATTACCCTATAATGTGGGTATAAAACGAAAGGAGAAGGCCGCAGGTTTCATTTGGACTTCGATGGGTTTCGATAAATTTATTGATGAGTAGTTATCGGTGAAAATGTGATTGCCTAAAAACCTTAAACTTGCCCTACAATATGGGTATCAAACGAAAGCGGAAGGCCCCAGGTTTCATTTGTACTTGGATATATTTCGATAAATTGATCGATAACTGAGTTATTGGCCAAAATGCGATTGCCCGAAAACCTCTATATTACTTTACAATATGGGTATCAAACGAAAGGGGATAGCTCCAGGTTTCATTTGTACTTCGATATATTTCTATAAATTGATCGATAACTGAGTTAACGGTCAAAATGCGATTGCCCGAAAACCTCTATATTACTTTACAATATGGGTATCAAACGAAAGGGGATAGCTCCAGGTTTCATTTGTACTTCGATATATTTCGATAAATTGATCGATAACTGAGTTAACGGTCAAAATGCGATTGCCCGAAAACCTCTATATTACTTTACAATATGGGTATCAAACGAAAGGGGATAGCTCCAGGTTTCATTTGGACTTGGATATATTTCGATAAATTGATCGATAACTAAGTTATCGGTCAAAATTCGATTTCCCGAAAACCTTAATATTACCCTACAATATGGGTATCAAACGAAAGGGGATGCCCCAAGTTTCATTTGGACTTCGATAGGTTTCGATAAATTGATCGATAACTGAGTTATCGTTTAAAATGCGATTGCCCGAAAACTTCTATATTACCCTACAATATGGGTATCAAACGAAAGAAAATAGCTCCAGGTTTCATTTGGACTTCGATATATTTCGATAAATTGATCGATAACTGAGTTATCGGTGAAAATGTGATTGCCCAAAAACCTTAAACGTGCACTGCAATATGGGTATCAAACGAAAGGGGAAGGCCCCAGGTTTCATTTTGGCTTCGATATATTTCGATAAATTCATCGATAACTAAGTTATCGGTCAAAATTCGATTGCCCGAAAACCTTAATATTACCCCACAATATGGGTATCAAACGAAAGAAGATAGCTCCAGGTTTCATTTGGACTTCGATATATTTCGATAAATTGATCGCTAACTGAGTCATCGGTCAAAATGCGATTTCCCGAAAACTTCTATATTACCCTACAATATGGGTATCAAACGAAAGAAGATAGTAGATTTGGACTTCGATATATTTCGATAAATTGATCGATAACTGAGTCATCGGACAAAATTTGATTGCCCGAAAACCTCTATATTACCCTACAATATGGGTATCAAACGAAAGGAGATAGCTCCAGGTTTCATTTGGACTTCGATATATGTATTTCGACAAGTTTATCGATAACTGAGTTATCGGTGATTGCCCAAAAAACTCAACATTACCCTATAATATGGGTATCAAATGAAAGAAGATAGCTTCAGGTTTCATTTGGACTTCGATATATTTCAATAAATTGATCGATAACTGAGTCATCGGTCAAAATGCGATTGCTCGAAAACCTCTATATTACCCTACAATATCTGTATCAAACGAAAGGAGATAGCTCCAGGTTTCATTTGGACTTCGATATATTTCGATAAATTGATCGATAACTGAGTTAGCGGTGAAAATGTGATTGCCCAAAAACCTTAAACTTGCCCAACAATATGGGTATCAGATGAAAGGGGAACGCCCCAGGTTTTATTTGGACTTCGATAGGTTTCGATAAATTTATCGATGATGAGTTATCGGTGAAAATGTGATTGCCCAAAAACTTTAAACTTGCCCTACAATATGGGTATCAAACGAAAGCGGAAGACCCCAGGTTTCATTTGTACTTCGATATATTGATAAATGTATCGATAGCTGAGTTATCGGTGAAAATGTTATCGCACAAAAACCTTAAAATTGCCCTACAATATGGGTATCAAATGAAAGGGGATAGCTCCAGCTTTCATTTGTACTTGGATATATTTCGATAAATTGATCGATAACTGAGTTAACGGTCAAAATGCGATTGCCCGAAAACCTCTATATTACTTTACAATATGGGTATCAAACGAAAGGGGATAGCTTCAGGTTTCATTTGTACTTGGATATATTTCGATAAATTGATCGATAACTGAGTTATCGGCCAAAATGGGATTGTCCCAAAACCTCTATATTACTTTACAATATGGGTATCAAACGAAAGGGGATAGCTCCAGGTTCCATTTGTACTTGGATATATTGCGATAAATTGATCGAGAACTAAGTTAACGGTCAAAATGCGATTGCCCGAAAACCTCTATATTACTTTACAATATGGGTATCAAACGAAAGGGGATAGCTCCCGGTTTCATTTGTACTTGGATATATTTCGATAAATTGATCGATAACTAAGTTATCGGTCAAAATTCGATTTCCCGAAAACCTTAATATTACCCTACAATATGGGTATCAAACGAAAGGAGAAGGCCGCAGGTTTTGGACTTCGATAGGTTTCGATAAATTGATCGATAACTGAGTTATCGGTGAAAATGTGATTGCCTAAAAACCTTAAACTTGCCCTACAATATGGGTATCAAACGAAAGGGGAAGGCCGCAGGTTTTGGACTTCGATAGGTTTCGATAAATTGATCGATAACTGAGTTATCGGTGAAAATGTGATTGCCTAAAAACCTTAAACTTGCCCTACAATATGGGTATCAAACGAAAGGGGAAGGCCGCAGGTTTTGGACTTCGATAGGTTTCGATAAATTGATCGATAACTGAGTTATCGGTGAAAATGTGATTGCCTAAAAACCTTAAACTTGCCCTACAATATGGGTATCAAACGAAAGCGGAAGGCCCCAGGTTTCATTTGTACTTGGATATATTTCGATAAATTGATCGATAACTGAGTTATTGGCCAAAATGGGATTGCCCCAAAACCTCTATATTACTTTACAATATGGGTATCAAACGAAAGGGGATAGCTCCAGGTTCCATTTGTACTTGGATATATTTCGATAAATTGATCGATAAGTGAGTTAACGGTCAAAATGCGATTGCCCGAAAACCTCTATATTACTTTACAATATGGGTATCAAACGAAAGGGGATAGCTCCAGGTTTCATTTGGACTTCGATATGTTTCGATAAATCGATCGATAACTGAGGTATCGGTGATTGCCCAAAAAACTTAACATTACCCTATAATGTGGGTATAAAACGAAAGGAGAAGGCCGCAGGTTTCATTTGGACTTCGATGGGTTTCGATAAATTTATCGATGAGGAGTTATCGGTGAAAATGTGATTGCCCAAAAACCTTAAACTTGCCCTACAATATGGGTATCAAACGAAAGCGGAAGACCCCAGGTTTCATTTGTACTTCGATATATTTCGATAAATTTATCGATAGCTGAGTTATCGGTGAAAATGCGATTGCCCGAAAACCTCTATATTACTTTACAATATGGGTATCAAACGAAAGGGGATAGCTCCAGGTTTCATTTGTACTTGGATATATTTCGATAAATTGATCGATAACTGAGTTATCGGCCAAAATGGGATTGTCCCAAAACCTCTATATTACTTTACAATATGGTTATCAAACGAAAGGGGATAGCTCCAGGTTCCATTTGTACTTGGATATATTTCGATAAATTGATCGAGAACTGAGTTAACGGTCAAAATGCGATTGCCCGAAAACCTCTATATTACTTTACAATATGGGTATCAAACGAAAGGGGATAGCTCCCGGTTTCATTTGTACTTGGATATATTTCGATAAATTGATCGATAACTAAGTTATCGGTCAAAATTCGATTTCCCGAAAACCTTAATATTACCCTACAATATGGGTATCAAACGAAAGGAGAAGGCCGCAGGTTTTGGACTTCGATAGGTTTCGATAAATTGATCGATAACTGAGTTATCGGTGAAAATGTGATTGCCTAAAAACCTTAAACTTGCCCTACAATATGGGTATCAAACGAAAGGGGAAGGCCGCAGGTTTTGGACTTCGATAGGTTTCGATAAATTGATCGATAACTGAGTTATCGGTGAAAATGTGATTGCCTAAAAACCTTAAACTTGCCCTACAATATGGGTATCAAACGAAAGCGGAAGGCCCCAGGTTTCATTTGTACTTGGATATATTTCGATAAATTGATCGATAACTGAGTTATTGGCCAAAATGGGATTGCCCCAAAACCTCTATATTACTTTACAATATGGGTATCAAACGAAAGGGGATAGCTCCAGGTTCCATTTGTACTTGGATATATTTCGATAAATTGATCGATAAGTGAGTTAACGGTCAAAATGCGATTGCCCGAAAACCTCTATATTACTTTACAATATGGGTATCAAACGAAAGGGGATAGCTCCAGGTTTCATTTGGACTTCGATATGTTTCGATAAATCGATCGATAACTGAGGTATCGGTGATTGCCCAAAAAACTTAACATTACCCTATAATGTGGGTATAAAACGAAAGGAGAAGGCCGCAGGTTTCATTTGGACTTCGATGGGTTTCGATAAATTTATTGATGAGTAGTTATCGGTGAAAATGTGATTGCCCAAAAACCTTAAACTTGCCCTACAATATGGGTATCAAACGAAAGCGGAAGACCCAAGGTTTCATTTGTACCTCGATATATTTCGATAAATTTATCGATAGCTGAGTTATCGGTGAAAATGCGATTGCCCGAAAACCTCTATATTACTTTACAATATGGGTATCAAACGAAAGGTGATAGCTCCAGGTTTCATTTGTACTTGGATATATTTCGATAAATTGATCGATAACTAAGTTATCGGTCAAAATTCGATTTCCCGAAAACCTTAATATTACCCTACAATATGGGTATCAAACGAAAGCGGAAGACCCCAGGTTTCATTTGTACTTCGATATATTTCGATAAATTGATCGATAACTGAGTTATCGGCCAAAATGGGATTGCCCCAAAACCTCTATATTACTTTACAATATGGGTATCAAACGAAAGGGGATAGCTCCAGGTTCCATTTGTACTTGGATATATTTCGATAAATTGATCGATAACTGAGTTAACGGTCAAAATGCGATTGCCCGAAAACCTCTATATTACTTTACAATATGGGTATCAAACGAAAGGGGATAGCTCCAGGTTTCATTTGTACTTGGATATATTTCGATAAATTGATCGATAACTAAGTTATCGGTCAAAATTCGATTTCCCGAAAACCTTAATATTACCCTACAATATGGGTATCAAACGAAAGGAGAAGGCCGCAGGTTTTGGACTTCGATAGGTTTCGATAAATTGATCGATAACTGAGTTATCGGTGAAAATGTGATTGCCTAAAAACCTTAAACTTGCCCTACAATATGGGTATCAAACGAAAGGGGAAGGCCGCAGGTTTTGGACTTCGATAGGTTTCGATAAATTGATCGATAACTGAGTTATGGGTGAAAATGTGATTGCCTAAAAACCTTAAACTTGCCCTACAATATGGGTATCAAACGAAAGGGGAAGGCCGAAGGTTTTGGACTTCGATAGATTTCGATAAATTCATCGATAACTAAGTTATCGGTCAAAATTCGATTTCCCGAAAACCTTAACATTACTCTATACATAATATGGGTATAAAACGAAAGGAGAAGGACGCAGGTTTTGGACTTCGATAGGTTTCGATAAATTGATCGAACAACTGAGTTATCGGTGAAAATTTGATTGCCTAAAAACCTTAAACTTGCCCTACAATATGGGTATCAAACGAAAGGGGAAGGCCCCAGGTTTCATTTGTACTTCGACATAGTTCGATAAATTTATCTATACCTAACTGAGTTATCGGTCAAAATGCGATTGCCCGAAAACCTCTATATTACTTTACAATATGGGTATCAAACGAAAGGGGATAGCTCCAGGTTTCATTTGTACTTCGATATATCTCTATAAATTGATCGATAACTGAGTTAACGGTCAAAATGCGATTGCCCGAAAACCTCTATATTACTTTACAATATGGGTATCAAACGAAAGGGGATAGCTCCAGGTTTCATTTGTACTTCGATATATTTCGATAAATTGATCGATAACTGAGTTAACGGTCAAAATGCGATTGCCCGAAAACCTCTATATTACTTTACAATATGGGTATCAAACGAAAGGGGATAGCTCCAGGTTTCATTTGTACTTGGATATATTTCGATAAATTGATCGATAACTAAGTTATCGGTCAAAATTCGATTTCCCGAAAACCTTAATATTACCCTACAATATGGGTATCAAACGAAAGGGGATGCCCCAAGTTTCATTTGGACTTCGATAGGTTTCGATAAATTGATCGATAACTGAGTTATCGTTTAAAATGCGATTGCCCGAAAACTTCTATATTACCCTACAATATGGGTATCAAACGAAAGCGGAAGACCCCAGGTTTCATTTGGACTTCGATATATTTCGATAAATTGATCGATAACTGAGTTATCGGTGAAAATGTGATTGCCCAAAAACCTTAAACGTGCACTACAATATGGGTATCAAACGAAAGGGGAAGGCCCCAGGTTTCATTTTGGCTTCGATATATTTCGATAAATTCATCGATAACTAAGTTATCGGTCAAAATTCGATTGCCCGAAAACCTTAATATTACCCCACAATATGGGTATCAAACGAAAGAAGATAGCTCCAGGTTTCATTTGGACTTCGATATATTTCGATAAATTGATCGCTAACTGAGTCATCGGTCAAAATGCGATTTCCCGAAAACTTCTATATTACCCTACAATATGGGTATCAAACGAAAGAAGATAGTAGATTTGGACTTCGATATATTTCGATAAATTGATCGATAACTGAGTCATCGGACAAAATTTGATTGCCCAAAAAACTTAACATTACCCTATAATATGGGTATCAAATGAAAGAAGATAGCTTCAGGTTTCATTTCGACTTCGATATATTTCAATAAATTGATCGATAACTGAGTCATCGGTCAAAATGCGATTGCTCGAAAACCTCTATATTACCCTACAATATCTGTATCAAACGAAAGGAGATAGCTCCAGGTTTCATTTGGACTTCGATATATTTCGATAAATTGATCGATAACTGAGTTATCGGTGAAAATGTGATTGCCCAAAAACCTTAAACTTGCCCAACAATATGGGTATCAGATGAAAGGGGAAGGCCCCAGGTTTTATTTGGACTTCGATAGGTTTCGATAAATTTATCGATGATGAGTTATCGGTGAAAATGTGATTGCCCAAAAACTTTAAACTTGCCCTACAATATGGGTATCAAACGAAAGCGGAAGACCCCAGGTTTCATTTGTACTTCGATATATTGATAAATTTATCGATAGCTGATCGGTGAAAATGTTATCGCACAAAAACCTTAAAATTGCCCTACAATATGGGTATCAAATGAAAGGGGATAGCTCCAGCTTTCATTTGTACTTGGATATATTTCGATAAATTGATCGATAACTGAGTTAACGGTCAAAATGCGATTGCCCGAAAACCTCTATATTACTTTACAATATGGGTATCAAACGAAAGGGGATAGCTCCAGGTTTCATTTGTACTTGGATATATTTCGATAAATTGATCGATAACTGAGTTATCGGCCAAAATGGGATTGTCCCAAAACCTCTATATTACTTTACAATATGGGTATCAAACGAAAGGGGATAGCTCCAGGTTCCATTTGTACTTGGATATATTTCGATAAATTGATCGAGAACTGAGTTAACGGTCAAAATGCGATTGCCCGAAAACCTCTATATTACTTTACAATATGGGTATCAAACGAAAGGGGATAGCTCCCGGTTTCATTTGTACTTGGATATATTTCGATAAATTGATCGATAACTAAGTTATCGGTCAAAATTCGATTTCCCGAAAACCTTAATATTACCCTACAATATGGGTATCAAACGAAAGGAGAAGGCCGCAGGTTTTGGACTTCGATAGGTTTCGATAAATTGATCGATAACTGAGTTATCGGTGAAAATGTGATTGCCTAAAAACCTTAAACTTGCCCTACAATATGGGTATCAAACGAAAGGGGAAGGCCGCAGGTTTTGGACTTCGATAGGTTTCGATAAATTGATCGATAACTGAGTTATCGGTGAAAATGTGATTGCCTAAAAACCTTAAACTTGCCCTACAATATGGGTATCAAACGAAAGGGGAAGGCCGCAGGTTTTGGACTTCGATAGGTTTCGATAAATTGATCGATAACTGAGTTATCGGTGAAAATGTGATTGCCTAAAAACCTTAAACTTGCCCTACAATATGGGTATCAAACGAAAGCGGAAGGCCCCAGGTTTCATTTGTACTTGGATATATTTCGATAAATTGATCGATAACTGAGTTATTGGCCAAAATGGGATTGCCCCAAAACCTCTATATTACTTTACAATATGGGTATCAAACGAAAGGGGATAGCTCCAGGTTCCATTTGTACTTGGATATGTTTCGATAAATTGATCGATAAGTGAGTTAACGGTCAAAATGCGATTGCCCGAAAACCTCTATATTACTTTACAATATGGGTATCAAACGAAAGGGGATAGCTCCAGGTTTCATTTGGACTTCGATATGTTTCGATAAATCGATCGATAACTGAGGTATCGGTGATTGCCCAAAAAACTTAACATTACCCTATAATGTGGGTATAAAACGAAAGGAGAAGGCCGCAGGTTTCATTTGGACTTCGATGGGTTTCGATAAATTTATCGATGAGGAGTTATCGGTGAAAATGTGATTGCCCAAAACCCTTAAACTTGCCCTACAATATGGGTATCAAACGAAAGCGGAAGACCCCAGGTTTCATTTGTACTTCGATATATTTCGATAAATTTATCGATAGCTGAGTTATCGGTGAAAATGCGATTGCCCGAAAACCTCTATATTACTTTACAATATGGGTATCAAACGAAAGGGGATAGCTCCAGGTTTCATTTGTACTTGGATATATTTCGATAAATTGATCGATAACTAAGTTATCGGTCAAAATTCGATTTCCCGAAAACCTTAATATTACCCTACAATATGGGTATCAAGCGAAAGCGGAAGACCCCAGGTTTCATTTGTACTTCGATATATTTCGATAAATTGATCGATAACTGAGTTATCGGCCAAAATGGGATTGCCCCAAAACCTCTATATTACTTTACAATATGGGTATCAAACGAAAGGGGATAGCTCCAGGTTCCATTTGTACTTGGATATATTTCGATAAATTGATCGATAACTGAGTTAACGGTCAAAATGCGATTGCCCGAAAACCTCTATATTACTTTACAATATGGGTATCAAACGAAAGGGGATAGCTCCAGGTTTCATTTGTACTTGGATATATTTCGATAAATTGATCGATAACTAAGTTATCGGTCAAAATTCGATTTCCCGAAAACCTTAATATTACCCTACAATATGGGTATCAAAGGAAAGGAGAAGGCCGCAGGTTTTGGACTTCGTTAGGTTTCGATAAATTGATCGATAACTGAGTTATCGGTGAAAATGTGATTGCCTAAAAACCTTAAACTTGCCCTACAATATGGGTATCAAACGAAAGGGGAAGGCCGCAGGTTTTGGACTTCGATAGGTTTCGATAAATTGATCGATAACTGAGTTATCGGTGAAAATGTGATTGCCTAAAAACCTTAAACTTGCCCTACAATATGGGTATCAAACGAAAGGGGAAGGCCGAAGGTTTTGGACTTCGATAGATTTCGATAAATTCATCGATAACTAAGTTATCGGTCAAAATTCGATTTCCCGAAAACCTTAACATTACTCTATACATAATATGGGTATAAAACGAAAGGAGAAGGACGCAGGTTTTGGACTTCGATAGGTTTCGATAAATTGATCGAACAACTGAGTTATCGGTGAAAATTTGATTGCCTAAAAACCTTAAACTTGCCCTACAATATGGGTATCAAACGAAAGGGGAAGGCCCCAGGTTTCATTTGTACTTCGACATAGTTCGATAAATTTATCTATACCTAACTGAGTTATCGGTCAAAATGCGATTGCCCGAAAACCTCTATATTACTTTACAATATGGGTATCAAACGAAAGGGGATAGCTCCAGGTTTCATTTGTACTTCGATATATTTCTATAAATTGATCGATAACTGAGTTAACGGTCAAAATGCGATTGCCCGAAAACCTCTATATTACTTTACAATATGGGTATCAAACGAAAGGGGATAGCTCCAGGTTTCATTTGTACTTCGATATATTTCGATAAATTGATCGATAACTGAGTTAACGGTCAAAATGCGATTGCCCGAAAACCTCTATATTACTTTACAATATGGGTATCAAACGAAAGGGGATAGCTCCAGGTTTCATTTGTACTTGGATATATTTCGATAAATTGATCGATAACTAAGTTATCGGTCAAAATTCGATTTCCCGAAAACCTTAATATTACCCTACAATATGGGTATCAAACGAAAGGGGATGCCCCAAGTTTCATTTGGACTTCGATAGGTTTCGATAAATTGATCGATAACTGAGTTATCGTTTAAAATGCGATTGCCCGAAAACTTCTATATTACCCTACAATATGGGTATCAAACGAAAGAAAATAGCTCCAGGTTTCATTTGGACTTCGATATATTTCGATAAATTGATCGATAACTGAGTTATCGGTGAAAATGTGATTGCCCAAAAACCTTAAACGTGCACTACAATATGGGTATCAAACGAAAGGGGAAGGCCCCAGGTTTCATTTTGGCTTCGATATATTTCGATAAATTCATCGATAACTAAGTTATCGGTCAAAATTCGATTGCCCGAAAACCTTAATATTACCCCACAATATGGGTATCAAACGAAAGGGGATGGCCCCAGGTTTCATTTGGACTTCGATAGGTTTCGATAGATTGATCGATAACTGAGTTATCGGTTAAAATGCGATTGCCCGAAAACCTCTATATTACCCTATAATATGGGTATCAAACGAAAGGAGATAACTCCAGGTTTCATTTGGACTTCGATATATGTATTTCGATAAGTTTATCGATAACTGAGTTATCGGTGATTGCCCAAAAAACTTAACATTACCCTATATTATAGCTCCAGGTTTCATTTGGACTTCGATATATTTCGATAAATTGATCGATAATTGAGTTATCGGTGATTGCCCAAAAAACTTAACATTACCCTATAATATGGGTATAAAACGAAAGGAGAAGGCCGCAGGTTTCATTTGGACTTCGATATATGTATGTATTTCGATAAATTTATCGATGATGAGTTATCGGTGAAAATGTGATTGCCCAAAAACCTTAAACTTGCCCTACAATATGGGTATCAAACGAAAGCGGAAGACCCCAGGTCATTTGTACTTCGATATATTTCGATAAATTTATCGATGATGAGTTATCGGTGAAAATGTGATTGCCCAAAAACCTTAAACTTGCCCTACAATATGGGTATCAAACGAAAGCGGAAGACCCCAGGCTTCAATTGTACTTCGATATATTTCGATAAATTTATCGATAGCTGAGTTATCGGTGAAAATGTTATTGCACAAAAACCTTAAAATTGCCCTACAATATGGGTATCAAATGAAAGGGGAAGGCCCCAGGTTTCATTTGTACTTGGATATATTTCGATAAATTGATCGATAACTGAGTTGTCGGCCAAAATGGGATTGCTCCAAAACCTCTATATTAAGTACTTAACAATATGGGTATCAAACGAAATGGGATAGCTCCAGGTTCCATTTGTACTTGGATATATTTCGATAAATTGATCGATAACTGAGTTAACGGTCAAAATGCGATTGCCCGAAAACCTCTATATTACTTTACAATATGGGTATCAAACGAAAGGGGATGGCTCCAGGTTTCATTTGTACTTGGATATATTTCGATAAATTGATCGATAACTAAGTTATCGGTCAAAATTCGATTTCCCGAAAACCTTAATATTACCCTACAATATGGGTATCAAACGAAAGGAGAAGGCCGCAGGTTTTGGACTTCGATAGATTTCGATAAATTGATCGATAACTGAGTTATCGGTGAAAATGTGATTGCCTAAAAACCTTAAACTTGCCCTACAATATGGTTATCAAACGAAAGGGGAAGGCCGCAGGTTTTGGACTTCGATAGGTTTCGATAAATTGATCGATAACTGAGTTATCGGTGAAAATGTGATTGCCTAAAAACCTTAAACTTGCCCTACAATATGGGTATCAAACGAAAGGGGATGGCTCCAGGTTTCATTTGTACTTGGATATATTTCGATAAATTGATCGATAACTAAGTTATCGGTCAAAATTCGATTTCCCGAAAACCTTAATATTACCCTACAATATGGGTATCAAACGAAAGGAGAAGGCCGCAGGTTTTGGACTTCGATAGATTTCGATAAATTGATCGATAACTGAGTTATCGGTGAAAATGTGATTGCCTAAAAACCTTAAACTTGCCCTACAATATGGTTATCAAACGAAAGGGGAAGGCCGCAGGTTTTGGACTTCGATAGGTTTCGATAAATTGATCGATAACTGAGTTATCGGTGAAAATGTGATTGCCTAAAAACCTTAAACTTGCCCTACAATATGGGTATCAAACGAAAGGGGAAGGCCGCAGGTTTTGGACTTCGATAGGTTTCGATAAATTGATCGATAACTGAGTTATCGGTGAAAATGTGATTGCCTAAAAACCTTAAACTTGCCCTACAATATGGGTATCAAACGAAAGGTGAAGGCCCCAGGTTTCATTTGTAATTCGACATATTTCGATAAATTTATCTATAACTGAGTTATCGGTCAAAATGCGATTGCCCGAAAACCTTTATATTACCCTACAATATGGGTATCAAACGAAAGGGGATGCCCCAGGCTTCATTTGGACTTCGATAGGTTTCGATAAATTGATCGATAACTGAGTTATCGTTTAAAATGCGATTGCCCGAAAACTTCTATATTACCCTACAATATGGGTATCAAACGAAAGAAGATAGCTCCAGGTTTCATTTGGACTTCGATATATTTCGATAAATTGATCGATAACTGAGTTATCGTTTAAAATGCGATTGCCCAAAAACCTTAAACTTGCCCTACAATATGGGTATCAAATGAAAGGGGAGGGCCCCAGGTTTCATTTGGACTTCGATAGGTTTCGATAAATCGATCGATAACTGAGTTATCGTTTAAAATGCGATTGCCCGAAAACTTCTATATTACCCTACAATATGGGTATCAAACGAAAGAAGATAGCTCCAGGTTTCATTTGGACTTCGATATATTTCGATAAATTGATCGATAACTGAGTTATCGTTTAAAATGCGATTGCCCAAAAACCTTAAACTTGCCCTACAATATGGGTATCAAACGAAAGGTGAAGGCCCCAGGTTTCATTTGTAATTCGACATATTTCGATAAATTTATCTATAACTGAGTTATCGGTCAAAATGCGATTGCCCGAAAACCTCTATATTACCCTACAATATGGGTATCAAACGAAAGGGGATGCCCCAGGCTTCATTTGGACTTCCATAGGTTTCGATAAATTGATCGATAACTGAGTTATCGTTTAAAATGCGATTGCCCGAAAACTTCTATATTACCCTACAATATGGGTATCAAACGAAAGAAGATAGCTCCAGGTTTCATTTGGACTTCGATATATTTCGATAAATTGATCGATAACTGAGTTATCGTTTAAAATGCGATTGCCCAAAAACCTTAAACTTGCCCTACAATATGGGTATCAAATGAAAGGGGAGGGCCCCAGGTTTCATTTGGACTTCGATAGGTTTCGATAAATCGATCGATAACTGAGTTATCGTTTAAAATGCGACTGCCCGAAAACTTCTATATTACCCTACAGAATTCATCCTGGCACAATTTGTCAAAATTTAATTCTTGAAAGGCCCCCTAACGTTACCAACGAATACCTCAAAAGAACGTTTTTGAAAACCAGTTTTCAATATTCTTTTTCAAAATTTTCAAAATATTCGAATTTTGTAAATTCTTCAGTAGGCAATAATCATACTAATATTATAAATGTGAATGTAGCGATGTTTGGATGTCCAGACGTTTGCTTTTGTTCCCTAAAAACGTGAGAATGGCAAGACGGATTTTGATGAACGCATACAGGTTATAGTCTGGAAGGAGTTATAGGCTATTTTTTTTTATACCTAGTAGTGCTTCGCACACAAGGTATATTAACTTCATTCGCCTAACGGTAGTATGTAACGGCATAAACGAATCGAGATAGATATTGACTTATGTATATCAAAATGTTCAGGAGGAAAAGAGAAATTGATTGAGCCATGTCCGTCCGTCCGTCCGTCCGTCTGTAAAGACGATAACTTGAGTAAATCTTGAGATATCTCAATGAAACTTGGTATGCAGGTTCCTTTTTACTTATCTCTGAACGCTATTGAAAATAGGCAAAATCGGTTAAAAGCCACGCCCACTTTCTATATATATAATATTTTCGAAAATACAAAAAGTGTGATTATTCAGTACATAATACACCTATAAGGATACAATTTGGTGTGTACCTTAGCGTTAAGGCAAAAAATTTTATACGAAAGATTTCGAAAAGGATCATGGATATATTGAATATACTATAACTTTGCTTAAACTAGCTGTACATCATTTCTATTTCACCTCTAAAGTGTTCGTGGGCAAAGAAAGTCGAAAGCACAAAATTTTTGGAAAATGGGCGTGGCCCCGCCCCTTTATGGGGGATTATTCCACAAAACTTTCCATGCCATAACTCCGGTAAAAATTGACTTATTGAAACGATATTTAGAGAAAGTGTTCAACATATAAAGCTAACTCTTTGCTGAAAAAATAAATAAAATCGGTGAACGGACACGCCCACTTTTTGAACATAGTTCTAAAAAATTTCTTCGTAAAATTAAAATCGCGATATTTCCATAATTGTATAAGTTATATAAATAAGATTTTACACACATAATAGCCTTTTTAAACAAAACTAAACTGTAAAAAAATTTTGTGGATTTTGGTGAAGTAGGCGTGGCGCCGCCCACTTTTTAGCATAAAAGCTCTGCTATTTTCAAAAGCGATTGCTTGGAATTTCAAGAATGTATTTCAATGAAATTTAGTGAGATACTTCCCAATAGTATGTACAGTAGAATCGCGCAAAAGTTAACTCGCGAGAAAGTTAAACCTTCGGCTAAGTTGACCGATTTTGAGCGTCCACGTACCGCTCTAAAAAGTTAACTTTTCGTTAACTTTTTCGAGCTTATCTATTTTTTCAAACCCAACCGGGTATTCCCCCTTATTGCTATGTATTCCCCGAATTTGTATGTAAAAAATTATTGTCGGTGTTGGTTGGTACATACCCAGTTGGAAAAGGTAACGTTTGGTAATGTATAAAGTAATCTATCTCCTTGGCTATTTAAGCATTACAGCATTGATTACTTTTAACACAGCACATGTCCTACGAAAGTAATGTGTCGCTTTCCCTTTCAAGCGACACATGACCGGTTGCATTACATGTTCTTATATGAAATAATATATCAAAATATGTTCAAAATACAAGCTATGACCATTATTAGGACTACCATAGGGGTTGGCATAAGCATAATGAGAACGCCAGCTAAGAGGTGGCGACTTCTAGTCTAGGTGTTATATGACACCGTACCGACTGGTGTAATTCCAAGACGGCAACTTCACAACATACATATATCGGGGTCACTTCATGAGTTGTAAAAATCTTACCGCATCATGGGACTCTGCCTTTGAGGACGTGATAAGTACCTTATCAATCTTTTGAGCTCTGAGCTCGCCATATCACAAAAAAACGGCAAAAAATAAAAGCGCCCTCCAGAAAATTTTTAAATGTGTTTTGTTTTTTTCATTTTTCAGAATGAGTTTGAATTTTTCCACATTGGCTGCTTCTATAAAAAACCAAAAAACACAGTGAAAAAAATCAAAAATGTAGCACTACAAATAAAAATAGAGCGACATTACTCATTCGATTGCTTTTGGATTGATCTTTTCTTACAACAATTTTCGTATATATTTTCATGCATGAAAAAGGTAATGCATTCCCCATTTTCCCACTGGGTACGTAGTTTGTCATGAACGTTTGAGCTTGTGAATTGTTTATAGTTAGTGTGTTAAAAAATGTCAACTAAGCAGAAAAAATCATTGCAAATCTGATTAAATTTGCATCAAAAAGCTGAGATTTTAAGAAAAATCGATGAAGGTATTCGTGGAAATCGATTGGCAAATCGATGCAAATCAGATATCAGATCTTATTAATATGCGCAAGAAAATTGTCAGGAGCTATTACACAAAAGAAAAGAAACAAACAAGTCTCCACCGCTTCTTTAAACCAGCCCTTACAAATTAATATGTACATATATGTATGTAAAATGTGAAAAAGTACAAACTAAATCTAAGTTTCTGTTTTGTTACGAGTAAAAGTGAGTCATGCAAATAAATTGAAAGTATTATATTCCCAAAATTATGTTTATTTCCGTGTTTTTTTTTCAAATTCGAGAACCCTTTGAAAAAGTTAATATTTCGGAAAAGTAAAACACCCTTGGATCGGTTTGGTTAACTTTTTCGCGATTCTACTGTAGTATACTCCTGCCAAAAATTACGCAAATCGAATAACAAACAAGGAAGATTTACGGGCAAGTAGTTAACACCCTACTGCCTTTTTTTTTTTAATTTTTTTTTATTTTCATACCTTTCATGAACATGAGGAAAGCTATATATATTTAGTTATTTAGTGATAATTGAATTTACCACTCACAAAAGAAGTGTTTTTAATCGAAAACAATCAGTTGCCTTAATAACAACTTTTCCGTTATTAAAATAGACCTGAGTAAATTGGGATACCAAAACAGATCACTAGGTACTAGGTATTTAATGTTCGGTTACACCCGAACTTAGAGTTCCTTACTAGTTTTTATTAATTTTGGGGGTTCGGACGCTCGGATATATTTCGATAAATTCATCGATAACTAAGTTATCGGTCAAAATTCGATTGCCCGAAAACCTTAATATTACCCCACAATATGGGTATCAAACGAAAGGGGAAGGCCCCAGGTTTCATTTGTACTTCGACATATTTCGATAAATTTATCTATAACTGAGTTATCGGTCAAAATGCGATTGCCCGAAAACCTCTATATTACTTTACAATATGGGTATCAAACGAAAGGGGAAGGCCCCAGGTTTCATTTGGACTTCGATAGGTTTCGATAAATCGATCGATAACTGAGTTATCGTTTAAAATGCTATTGCCCGAAAACTTCTATATTACCCTACAATATGGGTATCAAACGAAAGGAGATAGCTCCATGTTTCATTTGGACTTCGATATATGTATTTCGATAAGTTTATCGATAACTGAGTTATCGGTGATTGCCCAAAAAACTTAACATTACCCTATAATATGGGTATAAAACGACAGGAGAAGGCCGCAGGTTTCATTTGGACTTCGATAGGTTTCGATAAATTGATCGATACTTAAGTTATCGGTGAGAATGTGATTGTCCAAAAACCTTAAACTTGCCCTACAATATGGAAATCAAATGAAAGGGGAAGGCCCCAGGCTTCATTTGGACTTCGATAGGTTTCGATAAATTGATCGATAACTGAGTTATCGTTTAAAATGCGATTGCCCAAAAACCTTAAACTTGCCCTACAATATGGGTATCAAATGAAAGGGGAAGGCCCCAGGTTTCATTTGGACTTCGATAGGTTTCGATAAATCGATCGATAACTGAGTTAGCGTTTAAAATGCGACTGCCCGAAAACTTCTATATTACCCTACAGAATTCATCCTGGCACAATTTGTCAAAATTGAATTCTTGAAAGGCCCCCTAACGTTACCAACGAATACCTCAAAAGAACATTTTTGAAAACCAGTTTTCAATATTCTTTTTCAAAATTTTCAAAATATTCGAATTTTGTAAATTCTTCAGTAGGCAATAATCATACTAATATTATAAATGTGAATGTAGCGATGTTTGGATGTCCAGACGTTTGCTTTTGTTCCCTAAAAACGTGAGAGTGGCAAGACGGATTTTGATGAAGTTAGGAACGCATACAGGTTATAGTCTGGAAGGAGTTATAGGCTATTTTTTTTTTATTAATTTTGGGGGTTCGGACGCTTCTAGGGACCATTACTTTTCATTTGTACTTCGACATATTTCGATAAATTTATCTACCTTAATATTACCCTACAATATTGTATCAAATCAACATTTGAATTTGCATTCATCCTGGCACAATTTGTCAAAATTGAATTCTTGAAAGGCCTCCTAACGTTACCAACGAATACCGCAAAAGAAAATTTTTTAAAACCGGTTTTCAATACTCTTTTTTCAAAATTTGCATAATATTCGAATTTGGTAAATTCTTCAGTAGGCAATAATCCTACTAATGTTATAAATGTGAATGTAGCGAAGTTTGGATGTCCAGACGTTTGCTTTTGTTCCCTAAAAACGTGAGAATGGCTAGACGGATCTTGTTGAAATTTGGCACGCCTACAGCCTATAGTCTGGAAGGAGCTATAGGCTATTTATACCTTTCATGAACATGAAATGGTATTATAACTTTGGTCCGATGTTTGTAAGTGTGAGAAGAAGAAGAGATAGACCCACCATTAAGTATACCGAAATGATCAGGGCGACGAGATGAGTTGATTTAGCCATGTCCGTCTGTCCGTCCGTCTGTTTGAACGCAAACTAGTCCCTCAGTTTTAGAGATATCTTGATGAAATTTTGCAAGCAGGCGCCATTTTGCATAGGATTAATCATTTGTCGGAACCAGCAAGATCGGACCGATACAAGGTATAGCTCCCATACAATCGATTGTTCCGATAAACGGGTTTTGGGCTATAAATGTTGCAAATAGAAACCTAGAAACGTAAAATTTTGCAGGTTTGGTACTTATTATATATGTGATGTGTGTAGTGAAAATCATACAGATCGGACTTACATAACGCATAGCTCCCATACAATCGATAGTTCCGATAAATGGGTTTTGGCCTATAACTCGTGCAATCAAAAAGCTATGAGAGCGAAATTTTGCAGGTTTAGTACATATTATATTTGTAACTTGTGTAGTGAAAATCACCCAGATCGGACACACAAAACATATAGCTCCCATATAATCGATAGTTTCGATAAATGGGGTTTGGTCTATAAATGTTGCAAATAGAAAGCTGGAAACGTAAAATTTTGCAGGTTTGGTACTTATTATATATGTGATGTGTGTAGTGAAAATCATACAGATCGGACTTACATAACATATAGCTCCCATATTACCGATTGCTACGATAAATGTGGTTTGGCTATGTATTTTTAAATTAACAGTTTTGGAGAGTTTGTAAGTAATTGTAAGTAAGGATCGGACACTTAGAAAAATTGTGCGTATTCATGAAAGGTATAAAGCCTTCGGCACAGCCGAAGACAGCCCTTTCCTTACTTGTTTTTTTTAATTTTGGGGGTTCCGACCCTGCTAGAGACCGTTACTTTTCGAAATTTTTTTATTCCATATAACTCTAAGTATATTGAACCTATACTTATGATATTTCGCATATAGGTATAGAAAGATCGTACAATATGGGTATCAAACGAAAGGGAAAGGCCCTAGGTTTCATTTTGCCTTCGATATATTTCGATAAATTGATCGATAACTAAGTTATCGGTCAAAATTCGATTTCCCGAAAACCTTAATATTACCCTACAATATGGGTATCAAAAGAAAGAAGAAGGCCCCAGGTTTCATTTTGGCTTCGATATATTTCGATAAATTGATCGATAACTAAGTTATCGGTCAAAATTCGATTGCCCAAAAACCTTAATATTACCCTACAATATGGGTATCAAAAGAAAGGGGAAGGCCCCAGATTTCATTTTGGCTTCGATATATTTCGATAAATTGATCGATAACTGAGTTATCGGTGAAAATGTGATTGCCCAAAAACCTTAAACTTGCCCTACAATATGGGTATCAAACAAAAGGGGAAGGCCCCAGGTTTCATTTTAGCTTCGATATATTTCGATAAATTGATCGATAACTAAGTTATCGGGGAAAATGTGATTGCTCGAAAACCTTAATATTACCCTACAATATGGGTATCAAAAGAAAGGGGAAGGCCCCAGATTTCATTTTGGCTTCGATATATTTCGATAAATTGATCGATAACTGAGTTATCGGTGATTGCCCAAAAAACTTAACATTACCCTATAATATGGGTATAAAACGAAAGGAGAAGGCCGCAGGTTTCATTTGGTTTTCGATAGGTTTCGATAAATTGATCGATAATTAAGTTATCGGTGAGAATGTGATTGCCCAAAAACCTTAAACTTGCCCTACAATATGGGTATCAAACGAAAGGGGAAGGCCCCAGGTTTCATTTTAGCTTCGATATATTTCGATAAATTGATCGATAACTGAGTTATCGGTGATTGCCCAAAAAACTTAACATTACCCTATAATATGGGTATAAAACGAAAGGAGAAGGCCGCAGGTTTCATTTGGTTTTCGATAGGTTTCGATAAATTGATCGATAACTGAGTTATCGGTGAAAATGTGATTGCCCAAAAACCTTAAACTTGCCCTACAATATGGGTATCAAACGAAAGGGGAAGGCCCCAGGTTTCATTTGTTCTTCGACATATTTCGATAAATTTATCTATAACTGAGTTATCGGTAAAAATGCGATTGCAGAAAAACCTTAATATTACCCTACAATATTGTATCAAATCAACATTTGAAGTTAAATTTATCCTGGCACAATTTGTAAAAATTGAATTCTTGAAAGGCCCCCTAACGTTACCAACGAATACCTCAATAGAACATTTTTGAAAACCAGTTTTCAATATTCTTTTTAAAAATTTTCAAAATATTCGAATTTGGTAAATTCTTCAGTAGGCAATAATCATACTAATATTATAAATGCGAATGTAGCGATGTTTGGATGACCAGACGTTTGCTTCTGTTACTCAATCACGTGAGAATGGCAAGACGGATTTTGTTGAAATTTGGCACGCCTACAGGTTCTAGTCTGGAAGGAGCTATAGGATATTTTTTTTTAATTTTGGGGGTTCCGACCCTGCTAGAGACCGTTACTTTTCGAAATTTTTTTATTCCATATAACTCTAAGTATATTGAACCTATACTTATGATATTTCGCATATAGGTATAGAAAGATCGTACAATATGGGTATCAAACGAAAGGGGAAGGCCCTAGGTTTCATTTTGGTTACGATATATTTCGATAAATTGATCGATAACTAAGTTATCGGTCAAAATTCGATTGCCCGAAAACCTTAATATTACCCTACAATATGGGTATCAAAAGAAAGGAGAAGGCCCCAGGTTTCATTTTGGCTTCGATATATTTCGATAACTTGATCGATAACTAAGTTATCGGTCAAAATTCGATTGCCCGAAAACCTTAATATTACCCTACAATATGGGTTCAAAAGAAAGGGGAAGGCCCCAGGTTTCATTTTGGCTTCGATATATTTCGATATATTGATCGATAACTAAGTTATCGGTCAAAATTCGATTGCCCGAAAACCTTAATATTACCCTAGAAACGAAAGGGGATAGCACCAGGTGTCATTTGGACTTCGATATATTTCGATAAATTTATCGATAACTGAGTTATCGATGATTGCCCAAAAAACTTAACATTACCCTATAATATAGCTCCAGGTTTCATTTGGACTTCGATAGGTTTCGATAAATTGATCGATAACTGAGTTATCGGTGAAAATGTGATTGCCCAAAAACCTTAAACTTGCCCTACAATATGGGTATCAAACGAAAGGGGAAGGCCCCAGGTTTCATTTGTACTTCGACATATTTCGATAAATTTATCTATAACTGAGTTATCGGTAAAAATGCGATTGCAGAAAAACCTTAATATTACCCTACAATATTGTATCAAATCAACATTTGAAGTTAAATTTATCATGGCACAATTTGTAAAAATTGAATTCTTGAAAGGCCCCCTAACGTTACCAACGAATACCTCAAAAGAACATTTTTGAAAACCAGTTTTCAATATTCTTTTTCAAAATTTTCAAAATATTCGAATTTGGTAAATTCTTCAGTAGGCAATAATCATACTAATATTATAAATGCGAATGTAGCGATGTTTGGATGTCCAGACGTTTGCTTCTGTTACTCAATCACGTGAGAATGGCAAGACGGATTTTGTTGAAATTTGGCACGCCTACAGGTTTTAGTCTGGAAGGAGCTATAGGATATTTTTTTTTAATATGGGGGTTCCGACCCTGCTAGAGACCGTTACTTTTCGATATTTTTTTATTCCATATAACTTTAAGTATATTGAACCTATACTTATGATATTTCGCATATAGGTTGTGAGGTGGGTTTTGTCGAAGGCTGAGGTACGCTCAGTCGCTCCAGGGTCGAGGAGAGGTCCCACATACCCCTACCCAATGATAACACAATATATTTGTTCTGTCTTACTCCGAACACACACACACACCCTTGGTGGCCTTGAACACCGACAGCCTTAGGTCCCAGAGAGAGAGAGAGAGAGAGAGAGAGAGAGAGAGAGAGCTGGCGATTACGGTAGCGTCGACGGAGTGGTGATGGGAGCGGCGGTTCGGGTACGGGTCCCGTTACACTCTACGGTGAGTATCGTATCTTACCAAGCGTGCTGTGACTTGCAACGGACGGGTACGGGTACGGTGACGGTGATACGGTGACGTTCCTACGGTTACGGTGACGGTGAGTCGCCGTGGTGGTTATACCTATGAGGAGTATCCTAAGATTAGTAAGCGGTAGGTACTATTGATGGGTACTGGGCGGCTCTCTATTCCTCTCAGAGTGCTTCGGGCTAAAGCCCTAGCGTTCCTGAGGGGTATAAATGAGTCCCCCTTTGCGTCTGACCCGGCATCTCAATCAGGGAGCGGGGGAGGGTTACTCCTCGGCTACCCTGTATGAGGTGTCCGCGCCAAACGTTCTATGAGGAGTATCCTAAGATTAGTAAGCGGTGGGTACTATTGATGGGTACTGGGCGGCTCTCTATTCCTCTCAGAGTGCTTCGGGCTAAAGCCCTAGCGTTCCTGAGGGGTATAAATGAGTCCCCCATTGCGTCTGACCCGGCATCTCAATCAGGGAGCGGGGGAGGGTTACTCCTCGGCTACCCTGTATGCGGTGTCCGCGCCAAACGCTCTTTAATTACCTGGTTGTGGTTATTTATCGGGTCTGGTATTTCCCTTGGGGGGGGGTTAGGACTAGTCCCGGACCCGAATACCCGCGGCCATCCATCCTTCATGGTCCGTGAGAGGAAAATCCTCTCCTTACCACGATGGAGGGTGTACCACATAATCCCCAAAATCAAAATCACCAAATCAAAATCCCAAAATCAAAATCCCCAAAATCAAAATCCCCAAAATCAAAATCCCCAAAATCAGAATCCCCAAAATCAAAATCCCCAAAATCAAAATCCCCATTTTCTGTGTGAAATACATTGAAATTAGGTTTAAAATCGCCGCGATTTAAAACCTAATTTCAATGTATTTCACACAGAAAATGGGAATTCTATACTCACTATTATATCTAAGTTGAAGTTCACGAGATATTTTATGTTTAATGGTTTCACGAATATTTAATAGGTAAATTAAAGAAAATGCAATACAAGTTATATCAATCGGTTTTACATATTTGTACAACATAAACAAATACAAACTTCAAAATTTTTCGAATATATATACATTAACATAAACATATATTTATATACATACATATGTAGACCAATCTTTAGTTATGTAAATAAACAAAAAAGCAATAAATTCAAAACATTTACATAAATAAACCATGTATGGAAATTCTAATTACATAATGAAATACTGTGTGCTATCGATTTTAAATAAATAAGTTTATCCAAATCTAAACGACGTTTAACAACTTTTTTAATTTTCTTTACACGCTCGACATTCTTTTTGTTTTTTCGCACACCGATCCCCGAGTGTATTTTTTCTATGGTTGATTTAACTTCAATCATTTCTTTTTTTAAATGTTTTATGATTTCATATACACCACATTTTTTTCTCCCTACAATTACTTTAAGCCTACGGTGCCAAGCTTCGTTTGAATTTTGAGTGCGTGGAAAATTATCCTTAAAAGAATCCGAAACGCACCAAAAATTTGGATTATATATCATAGCTCCCGCCTTCATATTTTCACTAATGTACTGGTTTTTGAACCAAGCACACAATTTTTTAAAATCTCTATCTGTCGAGCTACTCTTCAGTTCACTGAAATAATCTGACACACATTCTGGGGGAACAAATGATAAACTTTTCAGCATACGAACAGCTATGCTGAAACTTTCATCATTGCCATATTTTTGAGAAAGCCTTTCTTTCTGCACTCGTCTCCAAATGATCTGGCCAAAGTGAAATAGACACCCTTTATATCGGGCATCAGGAAAATACTCTTTTGCCACAGACGAGACCGTTCGCTCAAAATCAGTAATAATTCTTTGCGGATTAAGATTAATATTCTGTGCTAAAGCCAAATTAAGTAGTTGATGAAAAAATTGAGTGTACGCCTGCTTGGATTTTTTGCTCATCAGGCAAAAAACTAGAGGCACAAATTGACCATCAATTATCCCTTGTATGGTGAACAGTTGGCGAAAAACTTTCGGTACAACAAAAAACGTCCCATCCATCACCCAGCAGTGTGACCTCTCCAATTCCTTTAATGAACTCGTTGTGCCCATAATAATGTTTTTTTCACCATCGAAATCCCAATCACTCAACACAAATAATTCTCCCTCCAGGTATTTCAAATCCTCCGGTATATTAATTTCCTGTACATTTCCTGGTTCGTTCGTATATGTACCCTTCCGAAGTCGGCTTATTTTCATTTTTTGGGCTCGTTTCGATGGTAAGTACACCCGGTGGTCTGGTTGGCAATCTACAACTGATTCCCTAATAATTTGGGAATGCGCCAGTGAAGATGATGTACTCAAATCCTTTACTTTGTTGTTCGCCTGTGCCACAGATACTTGATGGGCCTTTGGATCATGATTATGTTCAGTTGGAGCGCGTTGTATTACATGATCGCCACTATTTTCTTTTGTCACAACAACACTTTTACACATTAGGGATTTTCTTTGCGTACACGACCAGCGGAATTCTTTCTTCTTTTCATTTTTGGAATGAAAATGGTAATCAAAACCATCCACAAATATTTTGTTACTTCCTTCGTTTGACACAGTAACGACGACTTCCATTTTCTTTAAATTTAAATATTATTTAACACGATATATAATCAAAAATATGACTATACAATTTTAATCACAATCAATTACACGTAATGTGATAAATAATATGAAAAAATGCATATTTGTCGGTAACGGTACTATTTGTATTTTAAATACATACATATGTACATATCTATATATTAATAGGCTAACACTCTCCCCATAGTAATTTTCGCAACCCAACTTCATATAGTATTTATAGATAGATCCCTATAAAAGTTATATTGCCATCTTGGTATGGACTATTTCTACTGTCTCGCGAAAAAAAAATTTTGAAAATTGTGCTTTGTTTATTTGTTATTAAACAAAAAAGAAGCCTACAAACTTTCCGGAACTCTCCAACTATTTTGTAATCTTCAACAGCACAACATATATAAAAGCTTTTACCAAAAGCCAAAACTACAACATGTAACTGTTTCGATGTACGATAGATGGACCCGTGCGCGCCTTGCGTAAAGAATTTCACCACTACCCTTAGCGACATCTGAAACCCAGTAAATAAAGTCTCTGATTCACAACAGAAATGTTATACATGATGCAGCAGTGGTAAAGGTGCCGGCTCTGATGCGTGCGTTTACAGGTTCAAAAGCACGGGTTCGGGGCAGGTTAAGGTTTTTTTTTTATAAATTATATTTGCCTTGAAACATATAGTAACATATGAACCCCTTTTATCATAATATTTTTTTTTTAAATTTATTGAAGATTGGCCAGAAAAATATTACCAATTATCTCATTTAGAGCAAAGCTGTCCTGCAATTAGTATACATTTATACCCATTTTGGTATAAAAAGGATACAATTAGTGCCTTCATAGGACATGCTAGAACAAATGTGACCAATTTATTCCATTATTATAAAAAAGTAGTAGTCTACTACAATAAAAAATTGGAAAAGTATATTTTCTAAGCAGAAAATGTATTTTTCATACTAAGAATGAAGTTAGTTATATAGAATAAAATATTTTGATAGCAACACCAGAAGAGGAATCTTCAAAAATAGAAGAGAAAAAAGAAAAATGTCAAAATCCATGCAAAGAAATGTAAAGCAGGAGTTATTACCTTTCAAATGTTGTTGAAAATAATCTGTAGCCTTACTACAAGCCGAAATCTAATCACTTCAGTTGGTGCATGTTTTCATTACCTTATGAAAAATTTCAGCAGTATCTATATATTAATAGGCTAACACTCTCCCCATAGTAATTTTCGCAAACCAACTTCATATAGTATTTATAGATAGATCCCTATAAAAGTTATATTGCCATCTTGGTATGGACTATTTCTACTGTCTCGCGAAAAAAAATTTTGAAAATTATGCTTTGTTTATTTGTTATTAAACAAAAAAGAAGCCTACAAACTTTCCGGAACTCTCCAACTATTTTGTAATCTCTGATGCGTGCGTTTACAGGTTCAAAAGCACGGGTTCGGGGCAGGTTAAGGTTTTTTTTTTTATAAATTATATTTGCCTTGAAACATATAGTAACATATGAAAACCTTTTATCATAATATTTTTTTTTTAAATTTATTGAAGATTGGCCAGAAAAATATTACCAATTGTCTCATTTAGAGCAAAGCTGTCCTGCAATTAGTATACATTTATACCGATTTTGGTATAAAAAGGATACAATTAGTGCCTTCATAGGACATGCTAGAACAAATGTGACCAATTTATTCCATTATTATAAAAAAGTAGTAGTCTACTACAATAAAATATTGGAAAAGTATATTTTCTAAGCAGAAAATGTATTTTTCATACTAAGAATGAAGTTAGTTATATAGAATAAAATATTTTGATAGCAACACCAGAAGAGGAATCTTCAAAAATAGAAGAGAAAAAAGAAAAATGTCAAAATCCATGCAAATAAATGTAAAGCAGGAGTTATTACCTTTCAAATGTTGTTGAAAATAATCTGTAGCCTTACTACAAGCCGAAATCGAATCACTTCAGTTGGTGCATGTTTTCATTACCTTATGAAAAATTTCAGCAGTATCTATATATTAATAGGCTAACACTCTCCCCATAGTAATTTTCGCAAACCAACTTCATATAGTATTTATAGATAGATCCCTATAAAAGTTATATTGCCATCTTGGTATGGACTATTTCTACTGTCTCGCGAAAAAAATTTTTGAAAATTATGCTTTGTTTATTTGTTATTAAACAAAAAAGAAGCCTACAAACTTTCCGGAACTCTCCAACTATTTTGTAATCTCCAACAGCACAACATATATAAAAGCTTTTACCAAAAGCAAAAACTACAATATGTAACTGTTTCGATGTACGATAGATGGGCCCGTGCGCGCCTTGCGTAAAGAATTTCACCACTACCCTTAGCGACATCTGCAACCCAGTAAACAAAGTCTCTGATTCACAACAGAAATGTTATACATGATACAGCAGTGGTAAAGGTGCCGGCTCTGATGCGTGCGTTTACAGGTTCAAAAGCACGGGTTCGGGGCAGGTTAAGGTTTTTTTTATAAATTATATTTGCCTTGAAGCATATAGTAACATATGAAAACCTTTTATCATAACACTTTTTTTTTTAATTATTGAAGATTGGCCCGAAAAATATTACCAATTCTCTCATTTAGAGCAAAGCTGTCCTGCAATTAGTATACATTTATACCCATTTTGGTATAAAAAGGGTACAATTAGTGCCTTCATAGGACATGCTCGAACAAATGTGACCAATTTATTCCATTATTATAAAAAAGTAGTAGTCTACTACAATAAAATATTGGAAAAGTATATTATCTAAGCAGAAATTGTATTTTTCATACTAAGAATGAAGTTAGTTATATAGAATAAAATATTTTGACAGCAACACCAGAAGAGGAGTTTTCAAAAATAGAAGAGAAAAAAGAAAAATGTCAAAATCCATGCAAAGAAATGTAAAGCAGGAGTTATTACCTTTCAAATGTTGTTGAAAATGATTTGTAGCCTTACTACAAGCCGAAATCTAATCACTTCAGTTGGTGCATGTTTTCATTACCTTATGAAAAATTTCAGCAGTGGGTTCGGGGCAGGTTAAGGTTTTTTTTTTTATAAATTATATTTGCCTTGAAACATATAGTAACATATGAAAACCTTTTATCATAATATTTTTTTTTTAATTTATTGAAGATTGGCCCGAAAAATATTACCAATTGTCTCATTAAAAAGTAGTAGTCTACTACAATAAATGAGAATGAAGTTAGTTATATAGAATAAAATATTTTGATAGCAACACCAGAAGAGGAATTTTCAAAAATAGAAGAGAAAAAAGAAAAATTATTATAAAAAAGTAGTAGTCTACTACAATAAAATATTGGAAAAGTATATTTTCTAAGCAGAAAATGTATTTTTCATACTAAGAATGAAGTTAGTTATATAGAATAAAATATTTTGATAGCAACACCAGAAGAGGAATTTTCAAAAATAGAAGAGAAAAAAGAAAAATGTCAAAATCCATGCAAAGAAATGTAAAGCAGGAGTTATTACCTTTCAAATGTTGTTGAAAATAATCTGTAGCCTTACTACAAGCCGAAATCTAATCACTTCAGTTGGTGCATGTTTTCATTACCTTATGAAAAATTTCTGCAGTATCTATATATTAATAGGCTAACACTCTCCCCATAGTAATTTTCGCAACCCAACTTCATATAGTATTTATAGATAGATCCCTATAAAAGTTATATTGCCGTCTTGGTATTGACTATTTCTACTGTCTCGCGAAAAAAAATTTTGAAAATTATGCTTTGTTTATTTGTTATTAAACAAAAAAGAAGCCTACAAACTTTCCGGAACTCTCCAACTATTTTGTAATCTCCAACAGCACAACATATATAAAAGCTTTTACCAAAAGCCAAAACTACAATATGTAACTGTTTTGATGTACGATAGATGGACCCGTGCGCGCCTTGCGTAAAGAATTTCACCACTACCCTTAGCGACATCTGCAACCCAGTAAATAAAGTCTCTGATTCACAACAGAAATGTTATACATGATACAGCAGTGGTAAAGGTGCCGGCTCTGATGCGTGCGCTTACCGTTTCAGAAGCACGGGTTCGGGGCAGGTTAAGGTTTTTTTTTGTTATAAATTATATTTGCCTTGAAACATATAGTAACATATGAAAACCTTTTATCATAATATTTTTTTTTTTTTAATTTATTGAAGATTGGCCAGAAAAATATTACCAATTATCTCATTTAGAGCAAAGCTGTCCTGCAATTAGTATACATTTATACCCATTTTGGTATAAAAAGGGTACAATTAGTGCCTTCATAGGACATGCTCGAGCAAATGTGACCAATTTATTCCATTATTATAAAAAAGTAGTAGTCTACTACAATAAAATATTGGAAAAGTATATTTTCTAAGCAGAAAATGTATTTTTCATACTAAGAATGAAGTTAGTTTTATAGAATAAAATATTTTGATAGCAACACCAGAAGAGGAATTTTCAAAAATAGAAGAGAAAAAAGAAAAATGTCTAAATCCATGCAAAGAAATGTAAAGCAGGAGTTATTACCTTTCAAATGTTGTTGAAAATAATCTGTAGCCTTACTATAAGCCGAAATCTAATCACTTCAGTTGGTGCATGTTTTCATTACCTTATGAAAAATTCCAGCAGTATCTATATATTAATAGGCTAACACTCTCCCCATAGTAATTTTCGCAACCCAACTTCATATGGTATTTATAGATAGATCCCTATAAAAGTTATATTGCCATCTTGGTATGGACTATTTCTACTGTCTCGCGAAAAAAAATTTGGAAAATTATGCTTTGTTTATTTGTTATTAAAGAAAAAAGAAGCCTACAAACTTTCCGGAACTCTCCAACTATTTTGTAATCTCCAACAGCACAACATATATAAAAGCTTTTACCAAAAGCCAAAACTACAGTATGTACATAACTGTTTCGATGTACGATAGATGGACCCGTGCGCGCCTTGCGTAAAGAATTTCACCACTACCCTTAGCGACATCTACAACCCAGTAAATAAAGTCTCTGATTCACAACAGAAATATTATACATGATACAGCAATGGTAAAGGTGCCGGCTCTGATGCGTGCTTTACAGGTTCAAAAGCACTGGTTCGGGGCAGGTTAAGATTTTTTTTTTTTTATAAATTATATTTGCCTTGAAACATATAGTAACATATGAAAACCTTTTATCATAATATTTTTTTTTTTTAATTTATTGAAGATTGGCCAGAAAAATATTACCAATTGTCTCATTTAGAGCAAAGCTGTAAGTAGACACTGGAAAGTATAAGTAGTTGCTGGCGTCATTTTAAATAATTTTCCTTGCTTTAAAAGAATTAAAAAAAAAAACAATTCCCTATTTTGTCTTCACCGAGAATCCCCATTCACCGAGAATCCCGAGAATCGAAGTCAGGTGTCCTGCAAGTAGTATACATTTATACCCATTTTGGTATAAAAATTGTACAATTATACACGCTCACGCATATGGGCAATCCTGTAAGCTCAAAGATTTTAAAACTCATTCATTATACCTAGTAGTGCTTCGCACACAAGGTATATTAACTTCATTCGCCTAACGGTAGTATGTAACGGCATAAACGAATCGAGATAGATATTGACTTATGTATATCAAAATGTTCAGGAGGAAAAGAGAAATTGATTGAGCCATGTCCGTCCGTCCGTCCGTCCGTCCGTCTGCAAACACGATAACTTGAGTAAATCTTGAGATATCTCAATGAAACTTGGTATGCAGGTTCCTTTTTACTTATCTCTGAACGCTATTGAAAATAGGCAAAATCGGTTAAAAGCCACGCCCTCTTTCTATATATATAATATTTTCGAAAATACAAAAAGAGTGATTATTCAGTACATAATACACCTATAAGGATAAAATTTGGTGTGTACCTTAGCGTTAAGGCAAAAAATAAATTTCTGAAGAAATTTTTAAAAAAGGGCGTGGCACCGCCCACTTTTGATTAAGTCAAATTTGGAGATATTATTAATCATAAATCAAACACCGCTCAAGATAGCAAAATAAAATTCAGCACACATATTTCTATTAATACAGGCAATATTTCGAAAAAAAATTAGCGAAATCGGATTAGGTCCACGCCCAATTTTATACGAAAGATTTCGAAAAGGATCATGGATATATTGAATATGCTATAACTTTGCTTAAACTAGCTGTATATCATTTCTATTTCACCTCTAAAGTGTTCGTGGGCAAAGAAAGTCGAAAGCACAAAATTTTTGGAAAATGGGCGTGGCCCCGCCCCTTTATGGGGGATTATTCCACAAAACTTTCCATGCCATAACTCCGGTAAAAATTGAGTTATTGAAACGATATTTAGAGAAAGTGTTCAACATATAAAGCTTACTCTTTGCTGAAAAAATAAACAAAATCGGAGAACGGACACGCCCACTTTTTGAACATAGTTCTAAAAAATTTCTTCGTAAAATTAAAATCGCGATATTTCCATAATTGTATAAGTTATATAAATAAGATTTTACACACATAATAGCCTTTTTAAACAAAACTATACTGTAAAAAAATTTTGTGGATTTTGGTGAAGTAGGCGTGGCGCCGCCCACTTTTTAGCATAAAAGCTCTGCTATTTTCAAAAGCGATTGCTTGGAATTTCAAGAATGTATTTCAATGAAATTTAGTGAGACACTTCCCAATAGTATGTAGTATACTCCTGCCAAAAATTACGCAAATCGAATAACAAACAAGGAAGATTTACCGGCAAGTAGTTAACACCCTACTGCCTTTTTTTTTATTAATTTTTTTTATTTTCATACCTTTCATGAACATGAGGAAAGCTATTTATATTTTCTTATTTAGTGATAATTGAATTTACCACTCACAAAAGAAGTGTTTTTAATCGAAAACAATCAGTTGCCTTTATAACAACTTTTCCGTTATTAAAATAGACCTGAGTAAATTGGGATACCAAAACAGATCACTACTAGGTATTTAATGTTCGGTTACACCCGAACTTAGACTTCCTTACTAGTTTTACATACATACATTCATATATGTACATACTTATGAGGGGAAGCCATGCGATTATAAACGTTACCGAAAAATTGAGAAATCGTCATTCTCTCTGCCGAAAATTTCTGCGCATTTGGTTTCTTCTACTCGGTGCGTGAAACACTTGCTCAAATTTTCAAATTTTTTGCCCTCATTCCTTTTACTAACCATAGATAAATAGATTTGAGACTCTTCGTTTCGAGAGAGCGCTGTCAAAATGCACATTTTTTATAACATTTGTCATTGGTGCCACTCCGTGAAAGTGGAGTAAATCTGAGTAATGGTATTTTCATCATATATTTTGGGAATTTTAAAGGTTTTGCTTTTAATTGGACTTTTGAAGGGGTAAATAAATTTTTCGAAACTTATATTATAAAAAATATGACAAATTAACGTATCTGCAGGCATAAATAAACAAAAATATATGTACAAATGAACTTTAAACGCATCATATAACACTGCCATGACTTGATAATGAAATATTGAATTTATTGGTAAATATGGATTGATAGGATCAAAAGCACTATAAAAACCGTTGTTGAGTGCATGGGGGCTGGTCCTTTACTTAAAATTTCTGAAGTGCTTCTAACAAAATCAATAACATAAGGCCAAGTAAAAAATGTACTTAAGGTTTTTTGTTGATAAATTTTGACTGGCTTATAGTATTGACCTTCCGCCTGCATATTATTATCAGGGACACCGAACCGCATGTTTTGATGTAGCACTCAACATTTTTCATAACTTCTACCCTTTGACCCCAAAGCTAAAGAGTTCCCGACTATTTCGGTACATTTTTTCGAAAATAAGTATTTTATTTCAAAGTTTTATTTGTAGAGGAGCTGAAGAAAATTTAAATTGGTCGAATTTCGACCACGGGCGATACTAGTATTGATTAATGGATGGCAATGTTATATTATGCTCTGATTTTCTATATTCTTTTGTTTTCTACTCGATAACAATGCTGCTGAAAACCAAAGTTTTCTTGTCCCTTGCATAAATTGTTAATTTTGCCAACCTTTGTTACATGCAGCAATAGCTCAATGGTTAGAGTCTGCAGCTGTCATGCAAGGGGTTTGGGTTCAAATCCGGGTCTGGGCCGCTTTTTTAAATACTCTTTTCTTTTAGCTTTTTAGTCGCTAAATTGATGAAATAATAATTTTTCCTCTAAATCCGTCATGCGTTCTCGTCTATATCTATATATTGTCTTATATGGGTACATGTATGTATGTACAAGTAACTACGAATTAAAACTTAACTAAAGTGTGGTTTTAGTATTTTTTATATGATAATATTTTGTAATAATATTTAATAAACAAAAAATGGGATTTTGTGTTTGGGGATTTTGTGACACTGCCTCTAAAAAAAGGTGGGGATTTCGTGTTTGGGGATTTTAATTTTGGTTATTTTGATTTTGGGGATTATGTGTTTGGGAATTTTTTTTCAGTTGGGGATTTTGTGTTTGGGGATTTTTTTTTTGGGGATTTTGTGGCACTCCCACATAATTGTCTTGGGAGATACATTTGACGAACACATCCGCAACTTAATGGAAGTTTTCGAGAGACTAGAACGAAACAACATGCAGATAAATTTCGAGAAGTGCAGTTTTGTCCAAAAACAACTACACTACCTTGGACATATCGTCAGCGACCAAGGAATCCACACCGACCCAGCAAAAACATCAGCAGTGCGCGAAATGCCCGCGCCGATAAATATTCGACAACTGCGCCGGTTCCTTGGCCTAGCCTCATGGTATCGACGCTTTGTAGCCGACTTCTCCACCATCGCTGCACCGCTTAACAAGTTGCTGAAAAAGGGGCAACGCTGGGAATGGAAGCAGCAGCAAGAGGAGGCGTTCACCCACCTAAAGGACAAACTCACCACGGCCCCAGTGCTATGCTGCCCGGACTTTAGCCACCCGTTTTTCCTGCAAACCGACGCTAGTGGAGAAGGATTAGGAGTCGTATTATTCCAAAGACACACTGAACAAGAAAGGGTTATCTCATATGCAAGCCGGAGCTTGACGGATCTGGAGAAACGCTACTCCGCAACCGAACAAGAATGTCTGGCAGTACTGTGGGGCATCCGTAAAATGCGACCTTATTTGGAGGGTTATCGATTTACCGTGATTACCGATCATCATTCATTAAAATGGCTTCATTCATTGCAAAACCCCTCTGGACGGTTGGCCCGATGGGCGCTAGAACTCCAGCAATACAACCTAGACATCGAATACCGTAAAGGAGCGCTGAACACAGTGGCAGACGCACTCTCCCGATGCCCACTCCCCATATGAGACAAGGAGGCCGATATCATGTGCCTCACGGATAATACCGATAGCGACTGGCACAAACGAAGAATGACTAAAACGACACAAAATTTAAGCCAGTGTCCCGATTACCAGATTGTCGAAAACCGGTTGTTCAGGCATATAAGAAAGCGCAACAAACTCGACCGAGCACCAGAATGGAAACTATGTATACCTACCGCCGATACGCAAAGAATCCTCAAGGAAGTACACGATTCCGCCACCGCCGGACACCTAGGAGTGAAGAAAACCTTAAAACGTGCCCAACAGAACTACTACTGGCCAGGGATGTACCGCGACGTATTAAAATACGTAAGAAGATGCCACGCCTGCGCCGAATACAAGGTCGAACAACGCCGTCCAGCAGGATTAATGGCTACCATGCAGTGCACCAAACCATGGGAGATCGTTCCAGCAGACTTCATAGGACCACTACCAAGATCCAAACTAGGGAATACCTGCCTACTAGTCCTGGTAGACAAATTTTCAAAGTGGGTGGAACTCATCCCCGTACGACAGGCAACCACCGCGAGCGTAATAAAAGCATTACAGGAAGGAGTGATATACCAGTTCGGATGCCCAGAAGTCTTCCTCAGTGACAACGGTAAGCAGTTCGTGGGGAAAGCGTTAACTATCTTTCTCAACGAACACCGAATCACGCATAAGTTCACAGCAACCTACGCCCCACATGAAAATCAAACCGAACGGGCCAATAGGGTGATCAAAACCATGATAGCGCAACGGTCGAAAACCGACCACCGTACATGGGACAGGGAGATCCCACAAATTGCCTTCGCCATCAACACAGCGCAACACGAAGCAACAAGAACATCGGCTGCAGAAATTATCTTTGGCAGAAATCTCATGACGCCGCCCCACCAAGTCCGCACTGAAGGTATCGTACCGGAGGAATCCCCGAAAATAACTACAACTATAACCGACCTATGGGAGGAAATCAAGAAGAATCTGGCTAAAGCAGCAAAAACGCAAAAGAAATATTACGATCTTCGCCGCAGGCCTTGGAGGCCACACGTGGGGGAAATGGTAATGAAACGCGAGCATCCGCTCTCGTCCGCTATAAATCAATTCACGCAGAAACTAGCACCAAAATTTTCCGGCCCGTACGTGATAGAGAAATACGTATCATGCAACACAGTCCAACTGAGAAGCCCCGAACAGCCAAACAAACGGACAGCACATACGCATTTACAGGACCTAAAACCGTACGAACAACCACACCGGACCACGACTGCAACCAACTAACCTAGTGCAACGCTAAGTCTGCTCTTATCATTCCAGAGAACAAAATGCACCGTCAAGCACCGCCCGATTCACCACAAAGGGTTAAAGAATGGTGCCCACCATTCGAGGCGAGACCATGGCCACCAAACAGGGCAATTATACGGAAGGTACAAATTTTTCACGGGCCACCGCTGTACCCCGAACTAATACCAACACCGCATCCTTTGCTAGCCATACAAGAACGTCCGACCACAGAAGCATCTGCAGAAACAACCGGCGGTCGCAAGGAAGAAAGAGAAGAGACCCAAACCCAGGACGAAAAAAAGTGCAACAACATATTCGAAAAGCTGGGTGCGATAAACCGACCAAAAACTGACACAAAACGATGGCACTTCCGGTACGGCCGAACAAACGTCTACTGTACCCAGCTAGACGCGGACCATGCGGTCGTAAAAATCACTGGGCAAAAGCGAGTTGTGAAATTCAAGGACTAAACAGCGCATAAAACATAAAATCAGAGAATTTTTTTTTTTGTTTGAAATGTAAATTTAATATAATGCTCGTTAATGAAATGTAAATTTAATCATAAATGAAATGTACATTTATTGAAATGTAAGTTTAAATATTGAAATTTCTAGTTTTAAGCACAATGAAGTGTAAATAGAAGAAAAAAAATTTATATATGTCGAAAATAAAATATTCCAACCGCACACACACACACCAACACCGGCCGAGCCACCCCAAGGTGGTAAATGATACCAGGACTCTGTCCTAGGTAGTGCAGGCCAAAAAGGTCACAAACTCCTGAACGCCAAAGCCTTTGTTCCCTGAAGTGGGAGGGGGACTGTAACGTAGCAAAAAGCCACGCTACAATATCCAACTCCCTCAAAACCTACATATAAATACCCAAACATACCCACCCGTACATAGCAAGCCAAAGGCACAGCGAACAACCACGCGTACATAGCAAGCCAAAGATCGACAGCGAACAACCACACAAACGCCATACGTTGGGTATGCACAAAGGGCTTGCATGACAGTCGGTCATGCATTTTCGTTCGCCACCGCTAGGAAGGTAATTCGCAACGAGTTTATAAGCACAGAAGTACTAAAGCACAGATCGCGGCGCAGAAAGCATACTCCTCATAGATAAGCTGGGGGGATGCCAACTCACCAGTTAGCATCTCCCATCCTTACACAGGGTATCCAGGGACCCCATGGCAAATGGGGGAAGCCTCCCCAAGAGCCTTTGGCTCATGGATCTTCCCCTCCTTCCACCCATGGGGAACCTACCGTTTCGCTAAAATCCATCGTGGTAAGGAGAGGATTTTCCTCTCACGAACCACGAAGGATGGATGGGCGCGGGTATTCCTCCTGGGAGGGTCCGGGACTAGTCCTAACCCCCCAAGGGAAATACCAGACCCGATAAATAACCACAACCAGGTAATTAAAGAGCGTTTGGCGCGGACACCTCATACAGGGTAGCCGAGGAGTAACCCTCCCCCGCTCCCTGATTGAGATGCCGGGTCAGACGCAAAGGGGGACTCATTTATACCCCTCAGGAACGCTAGGGCTTTAGCCCGAAACACTCTGAGAGGAATAGAGAGCCGCCCAGTACCCATCAATAGTACCTACCGCTTACTAATCTTAGGATACTCCTCATAGGTATAACCACCACGCCGACTCACCGTCACCGTAACCGTAGGAACGTCACCGTCCCCGTAAAATCACCGCACGCGGCCCCGTCGTCAGCATAATCATCGCCGTCACCGTCACCGTATCACCGTCAACGTATCACCGTCACCGTACCCGTACCCGTCCGTTGCAAGTCACAGCACGCTTGGTAAGATACGATACTCACCGTAGAGTCTAACGGGACCCGTACCCGAACCGCCGCTCCCATCACCACTCCCTCGACGCTGCCGTAATCGCCAGCTCTCTCTCTCTCTCTCTCTCACTGGGACCTAAGGCTGTCGGTGTTCAAGGCCACCAAGGGTGTGTGTGTGTGTTCGGAGTAAGACAGAACAAATATATTGTGTTATCATTGGGTAGGGGTTTGTGGGACCTCTCCTCGACCCTGGAGCGACTGAGCGTACCTCAGCCTTCGACAAAACCCTGCTCTGCCGCGCAGAACCTCCAGTAGAGTGGGGAGTAATTTGTCTATTGGAATCTTATAACATTCTGCCAGCTCCTCAATTCTCTCCAAGAAATCATGCAGCGTCTCTCCTCCCGTGAAGTGGACGTCCCATCGGCGGACGGTATTCATTACCTCGCTATCTGTCAGCTCGGGGCGGGCTGGCGTTTGCTGTATTTCTTTTGCGACTGGACACGGAGTGCTTACGTAGATGCCGGAGATTGAATCGAGTGTCGTTTTTACTTGGCTGTTCTCTTCTGCCTGAATTTCCTCTTCCACCTCTTTTAGTAAATTTTCGGTTGATTTGCGGTTTCTCTTTGCCTTAACGTAAGCACTGAGTGCCATGCGGAGCTCGGCAACAGTGTAGCCGTCGGCAAATATTCTGGGCAAATAGAAAGATCGTACAATATGGGTATCAAACGAAAGGGGAAGGCCCTAGGTTTCATTTTGGCTCCGATATATTTCGATAAATTGATCGACAACTAAGTTATCGGTCAAAATTCGATTGCCCGAAAACCTTAATATTACCCTACAATATGGGTATCAAAAGAAAGGGAAAGACCCCAGGTTTCATTTTGGCTTCGATATATTTCGATAAATTGATCGATAACTAAGTTATCTGTCAAAATTCGATTGCCCGAAAACCTTAATACTACCTTACAATATGGGTATCAAACGAAAGGGGATAGCTCCAGGTTTCATTTGGACTTCGATAGGTTTCGATAAATTGATCGATAACTGAGTTATCGTTTAAAATGGGATTGCCCGAAAACTTCTATATTACCCTACAATATGGGTATCAAACGAAAGAAGATAGCTCCAGGTTTCATTTGGACTTCGATATATTTCGATAAATTGATCGATAACTGAGTTATCGGTGAAAATGTGATTGCCCAAAAACCTTAAACTTGCCCTACAATATGGGTATCAAACGAAAGGGGAAAGGCCGCAGGTTTCATTTGGACTTCGATAGGTTTCGATAAATTGATCGATAACTGAGTTATCGGTGAAAATGTGATTGCCCAAAAACCTTAAACCTGCCCTACAATATGGGTATCAAACGAAAGGGGAAGGCCCCAGGTTTCATTTGTACTTCGACATATATCGATAAATTGATCGATAACTGAGTTATCGGTGAAAATGTGATTGCCCAAAAACCTTAAACTTGCCCTACAATATGGGTATCAACCGAAAGGGGAAGGCCCCAGGTTTCATTTTGGCTTCGATATATTTCGATAAATTGATCGATAACTAAGTTATCGGTTAAAATTCGACTGCCCGAAAACCTTAATATTACCCTACAATATGGGTTCAAAAGAAAGGGGAACGCCCCAGGTTTCATTTTGGCTTCGATTTATTTCGATATATTGATCGATAACTAAGTTATCGTTCAAAATTCGATTGCCCGAAAACCTTAATATTACCCTACAATATGGGTATCAAACGAAAGGGGATAGCACCTGGTTTCATTTGGACTTCGATATATTTCGATAAATTTATCGGTGAAAATGTGATTGCCTAAAAACCTTAAACTTGCCCTACAATATGGGTATCAAACGAAAGGGGATAGCACCAGGTTTCATTTGGACGTCGATATATTTCGATAAATTTATCGATAACTGAGTTATCGGTGATTGCCCAAAAAACTTAACATTACCCTATAATATAGCTCCAGGTTTCATTTGGACTTCGATATATTTCGATAAATTTATCGATAGCTGAGTTATCGGTGATTGCCCAAAAAACTTAACATTACTCTATAATATGGGTATAAAGCGAAAGGAGAAGGCCGCAGGTTTCATTTGGACTTCGATAGGTTTCGATAAATTGATCGATAACTGAGTTATCGGTGAAAATGTGATTGCCCAAAAACCTTAAACTTGCCCTACAATATGGGTATCAAACGAAAGGGGAAGGCCCCAGGTTTCATTTGTACTTCGACATATTTCGATAAATTTATCTATAACTGAGTTATCGGTAAACATGCGATTGCAGAAAAACCTTAATATTACCCTACAATATTGTATCAAATCAACATTTGAAGTTAAATTTATCCTGGCACAATTTGTAAAAATTGAATTCTTGAAAGGCCCCCTAACGTTACCAACGAATACCTCAAAAGAACACTTTTGAAAACCAGTTTTCAATATTCTTTTTCAAAATTTTCAAAATATTCGAATTTGGTAAATTCTTCAGTAGGCAATAATCATACTAATATTATAAATGCGAATGTAGCGATGTTTGGATGTCCAGACGTTTGCTTCTGTTACTCAATCACGTAACAAGACGGATTTTGTTGAAATTTGGCACGCCTACAGGTTCGAGTGTGGAAGGAGCTATAGGATATTTTTTTTTAATTTGGGGGTTCCGACCCTTCTAGAGACCGTTACTTTTCGAAATTTTTTTATTCCATATAACTCTAAGTATATTGAGCCTATACTTATGATATTTCGCATATGGGTATAGAAAGATCGTACAATATGGGTATCAAACGAAAGGGGAAGGCACTAGGTTTCATTTTGGCTTCGATATATTGATCGATAACTAAGTTATCGGTCAAAATTCGATTGCCCGAAAACCTTAATATTACCCTACAATATGGGTATCAACCGAAAGGGGAAGGCCCCAGGTTTCATTTGTACTTGGATATATAACTTCTATATTACCCTACAGTATGGGTATCAACCGAAAGGCGAAGGCCCCATGTTTCATTTGTACTTGGATAGGTTTCGATAAATTGATCGATAACTGAGTTATCGGTGAAAATGTGATTGCCCAAAAACCTTTAACTTGTCCTACAATATGGGTATCAAATGAAAGGGGAAGGCCCCAGGTTTCATTTGTACTTGGATATATTTCGATAAATTGATCGATAACTGAAATACATATATCGAAGTCCAAATGATACCTGGAGCTATCTCCTTTCGTTTGATACCCATATTGTAGGGTAATATAGAAGTTTTCGGGCAATCGCATTTTAAACGATAACTCAGTTATCGATCGATTTATCGAAACCTATCGAAGTCCAAATGAAACCTGGGGCCTTCCCCTTTCATTTGATACCCATATTGTAGGGCAAGTTTAAGGGTTTTGGGCAATCGCATTTTAAACGATAACTCAGTTATCGATCAATCTATCGAAACCTATCGAAGTCCAAATGAAACCTGGGGCCTTCCCCTTTCATTTGATACCCATATTGTAGGGCAAGTTTAACCCTTTCGACCCGGATGGTACCTATATGTACCACCAACATTAAACATCCCTTAAAACTTTATTTTACATGTAATCGCGTTTGGAAACATACTAATTCGTCCGTTGTCAATTCCCCAACAAACGCGTGCTATTAAAGAACAGTTTAGTATTCCCGTTATGCTTAACCCTTCGTCTTACACATGAGTCCAGCCAGACCTTTTCCATTTTTAATCTCCAAAAAAGACCACTTTGGGTTAAGCCAGAGGTTTGAAATTTTCAGTACCCTCCTAAAATTTAATCATACGTCGATCTGTAAAGAAATCATGTTGATATCTGATATATATATATAGTTATATAGATATTTTGAATGATACCTCACATTCGTAACACATAGGTCTGGCTGGACCCACACACATTTCTATGTAATTTTTTGAATGAAACCGTGCACAATGCATTTTTTTCAAATTTTTGAATGTCAAAGCAACCTTTGCTTTTGCAATTAATTTCTTTTTTTAATTTTTCAATGTCGTGGCAAGAGTGGATATTCTTTTCAGTTAAAATTTTTGAAATTTTCGTTGGTAGTCGGTCGAAAAAGAGTTGATTTTCTTTTTAGCTCATATTTTTGAATGTTACTTTGATGACAGTGGATAAATAGATGTTGAATGTTCAGGAAGTGAGTGCTAAAGTATAATTCTTTACTACGCGTTATTTTTGGTGTGCTATTTTGATAAAAATAAATATGAGTGACGAAATTGATTTGATTTATAACACTCGACCGCATAGAAGAAACTTTGACAGTGAATTTTATGAACGAATAGCAGCTGCTTTAGCTAACGATTTGGAACGTGAAAGGGCTGCTGAAGAACTTGGAGATAACCTTCAACCGATAAACCTAGGTGAGGATTACGATGACATCGAGGATTTGGATTGCATTCCTGACAATGAAGCTTCAGACATCGAGAACGACCCAATAATCCAACCAAACGAATTATCCTTTGATGATGATGACGACGATGATGATGGTGATGATGAGTTCGAAGAAGCAATGGAAGGACAAAATCGCAATGACTTTTTGTATGGTAAAGATGGCACAAGATGGAGCAAAAATGCACCAAGCGCAGGTCGTATTCGAGTACACAACATCATGCGATTTCGTGGAGGACCAAAAGAAAATAATTCCATTGCGATCGAGCTATTCAAAAAATTGTTTACTCAAAACACTTCTTTTATTATTATAAAAGAAACGAATCGTTACGCTAAAGAAACAACTGAGAAATGGCAAGCAACAAAACACTTGGAAAGATATGACTGAAGCTGAATTGGATGCCTTCTTGGGAATTCTTTTTGCAGCTGGTGTTACACACAATAATATGCAAAAAGCAGATGTTTTGTGGCGTACGGATAACCTACCTATCCTTAGAGCTGCCATGTCTTACCATCGCTTCGTTGCCCTGGCTCGTTATGTTCGGTTTGACGACAGTCGTACTCGTGAACATCGTCAAAAGTTCGACAAAGCGGCGCCAATTCGTGATATTTGGAATTTTCTGAACCAAAATCTGGCAAATAACTACGAACCTCATGAGACAATTGTAGTTGATGAGCAGTTATTTCCATATCGAGGAAAAACCAAATTCACTCAGTACATACCTTCAAAGCCAGCGATATATGGCATCAAAGTGTGGTGGGCATGTGATTCCAAAACTAAATACCCGTTACAAGGAAAATTGTATACAGGACGAAATGAAGGCGAGGAAAGAGAAGTAAATCAGGGTGAAAATGTACTGTTACAACTTGCTAAAGCGTATACTAACACCGGGCGCACAGTTGTTGCAGATAATTTTTTTACAACCTTGGAAGGTGCAAAGCGTCTGGCCAAAATTGGTATGGCTTTCGTTGGAACTATTCGAGCCAATAAGAGATGTATTCCCAGCGAATTGAAAAAAAGTCCTGCTCGTCCCATTCTTTCATCTTGTTTCGGATTCCACGATAATTTTGTATCAATTTGCAGTTATGTGCCGAAAAAGAACAAGGTAGTCAATTTGATTTCCACCGTACACTACACAAAAGAGTGTTTTGGTGAAGCAAAAAAACCTGAAGCAATATTGTTTTATAATAAAAACTAGTATATCCCGTGGTCGAAATTCGACCACCTTAAATTAGTTTAACTTATTAAATCCTCTGTTCGCATTTTTCTCCATTACCTAATGCCTAGAGGCATAAATATTGGATACATTTTTATTGCTGAAAATAATTATTTATAGTTGAGTTATTGAGAGTCGCCTTTATAAAAGCTGGTTTACTCTAAAGACAGGTAATTTGACAACTAACCAAAAAAAATCCGTCCATTAAAGACCAGTAATCATTAATAGGAGATGGCAAAAACGGTACTTAGTAATGTTTGAAAGTCCACCATCAGACCCACCACTCCTTTCATATTCCGTCAATATTTCAATAAACAAAATTAAATTTCATGGACATATACCAACAACATAGTTGGACTTATAATATATATAATGGTCACATAGAATGATGCCATATCGAACAAAATTGGCCATATGGATTGAAACGAATGAAAGTTCATTTTGAGATTCCGTTAACTTCTTAATATTAGCCGGTTTCCAAATTGTGTTTTTTTTTTGGTGATACAGACTGTTTTCTCAATTTTTCCTTTAGTTGTGGATTTTTTGAATTCCGTTTAGCGGGAGAATGTTACAACTTACACATATGATGGTTTTCTGGTTTCTTTCGTCAAATTCAACTCGGAAATATTGAAAACACATCTCTTAACTGCCCAATTAGACTAAATATGTAAGGATTCCGGTTATATGTCGACTTTTACAAATTAAAATTTTTAGGAAGAAAATAGTGGATGTCTTTAGGAAAATAAAAATAACATTGAAGAAGCTACAAACTGTGTTTTTACTTTTTGTATATTAAATATGATATATTTCTTAAAAAATATATATTGATAAATTGAAATAAGTTTTTAGCTGTTTTTTTTTAAATTTGGTTTTTTCACTCCAAGATAGATGTCATAAACAGAAAAATATTGAAATATTGGGTTATATGTCGACTCTTTTGTAAATAAAAATTTTTAGGAACAAAATAGTTGATGTCTTTAGGAAAATTAACGCGATTTCTAATTATTTCGTAAGTATAAAATTGAAGAAGCTTTAAACTGTGTTTTTACTTTTTGGATATTAAATATGATATATTTCTTAAAAAATATATATTGATAAATTGAAATAAGTTTTCACCTTTTTTTTTTAAATTTGGTTTTTTCACTCCAAAATAGATGTCATAAACAGAAAAATATTGAAATATTGGGTTATATGTCGACTCTTTTACAAATAAAAATTTTTAGGAAGAAAATAGTTGATGTCTGTAGGAAAATTAACGCGATTTCTAATTATTTCGTAAGTGTAAAATTGAAGAAGCTACAAACTGTGTTTTTACTTTTTCTATATGAAATATGATATATTTCTTAAAAAATATAAATTGGTAAATATTGATAAATTGGAATAATTTTTTATATTTTTTCAAAAAATTTGGGTTTTCACTCCAAGATAGATGTCATAAACATAATAAACAGAAAAATATTGGATTACAAATATAATAAATTTAAAAAAAAAATATAATAAAAAGTTTTCATATATTTTAAGGCAAATTCAATTTAGAAAAAAAAAAAAACTTAACCTGCCCTGAACACGTCCTTGAACCTACAAACGCACGCATCATAGCCGGCACGCTCACCACCTGCGCCACTGCTGTATGTACAACAAAAAAGTCAGATACTGTAGTTAACAGCTTTGGGTTTTGGTGAAAACTTTGATGAATTATTACAAATTAATGAAGCATTTTTTGTTAAATATAATATGCCTATGCAAAGCTCCTGGCCCATGAAAACATATCAAAATACATAATATTTAGAGTTATGCATTGTTTTATGAGATACACTCTGGCAATTGATTGTATGGAAAAAATTTTAACCTATTAATATATAGATAAAGTTGGTGTCGATTGTATGGACCAGATGGTAACGCATTTTACTACGAAACGTTCAACAAAACGTTGGACATTTGCCTTTTTTTGTAATATGCTGGATGTTATGGGACTGGCATCTTACTGCATTTTCAAAGAAGTTGAGAAGACCCAAAAAAATGACGCTAGACGTAACTTCCTATGGACATTAGCTAGTTCATTGGTTCTACCAAACGTTGAAGAAAGAATGAACAACATTCATATCTCTAAGCAATTCAGCACTCGGACAGCTATAGAGGCCTTCTTAGGAAAACCAATAAACGTGAGTATTTCTAACTTTGTACAAATTTTTATAATTTTGACTGAAACTTGTTTCTTTTCCAATTTTGTCTTCCTTTTTTAGAAACCTCTCGTAAATCCTACAAAAAGCGGCGCAGACACATTAGCTAGAAAGAAATATTGTCGACTGTGTGCAGAATCAGATGAAAAGATACGGAGGAAGACCCGATTCTTTTGCTCGAAATGTGCAGAGCCGGTTTGTCAACAACATTAAAAAATCGACTACGTTTGCTTCTGTTGTATTCTGCAAGAACAATAAAGTCGTGAGATCAATATCTCCTAATGTATTTAGAGAATGGAATATATAATTTAATTTTTCTTTATTTATTTTAAAAATAAAAATCAGAAATTTAATAAATATTTGAATAACATACAATTAAATAACAAAATTTAGTAGTTAACAATCAATACTTCTACTGGTCTAGCCCATAGCCATTACAGCTGGGTATTAAAAAATCGGTTCCAGCCAAACTTAGACTTCCTTACTTTTTTATTTTCGAACTAGAAATCCGCAATTTTAATAAATACTTGAATAACACACAATTAAAGGGTTTAAATTAAAAAATCTTGCATATAAATCACATCTTTCTTCGTAAATGCATATAATTTGTATGTGGGTCCAGCCAGACTCATGTATACCGAATGTGACTATCAAAACATGTGTCTGACGAAGAGTTAATTTCGTATTTTTTCTGTGGAGGGTGGTCGAAGCGTGTAGGTTTTATTGAATATAACATTCCAAATTAAACTATTTTTAAGCTTCTAGTAACATATTTTAGCGAAATAAAGTGGATTGTACGTGTGTCAAGTAAATACGTTAAGAAAATTGTATTATAAGCGTAGTTTTTTGCAAATTCAAAGAGTTGGTACTTATATGTACCAGTCGTCTTCTTTAGTGGTACACAGGCGTACCAATAGTCTCGTGGCTTGACAAAATAATAATACAATTGGTACAAACTCCTCAGAACTGTAAATTTAAAACTTAAACCACATTTATCGGAACAATCGAGCTATATGTTATGTTGATCCGATCTGGCTGAATTTCACTACCCACGTTACATATATAATATGTACCAAACCTGCAAAATTTTACGTTCCTACCTTTTTAACTGCAAGAGTAATAGGTCAAACCCCTTTAATCGGAACAATCGATTGTATGGGAGCTATACCTTGCATCGGTCCGATCTTGCTGGTTCCGACAAATGATTAGTCCTATGAAAAATGGCGCCTGTTTGCAAAATTTTAGCGAGATATCTCTAAAACTTCCCATACTTACAATGATCGGAACAAAGTTATACTACCATTTCATGTTCATGAGAGGTATAAAAACCGTATTATTATGCTTTGGAGGACGGCTGGTACACATATGTACCGCATAACATCCCGGATGGTACAATGGTTTACCACCACCCCCTGGGTCATCCTTTTACACCACGGCTGCGTTGACAGCACAGAACTTTTATTTTCGGTCCAATTAACCTATTTCTTACACTAAACGAAATCTACCATTGCCAGGGGAGTTCCGGGTCGAAAGGGTTAAGGTTTTTGGCAATCACATTTTCACCGCTAACTTAGTTATCGATCAATTTATCGAAATATATCGAAGCCAAAATGAGACCTGGGGCCTTCCCCTTTCGTTTGATACCCATATTGTAGGGCAAGTTTAAGGTTTTTGGGCAATCACATTTTCACCGATAACTCAGTTATCGATCAATTTATCGAAATATATCGAAGTCCAAATGAAACCTGGAGCTATCTTCTTTCGTTTGATACCCTTTTGTAGGGTAATATAGAAGTTTTCGGGCAATCTCATTTTAAACGATAACTCAGTTATCGATCAATTTATCGAAACCTATCGAAGTCCAAATGAAACCTGGGGCATCCCCTTTCGTTTGATACCCATATTGTAGGGTAATATTAAGGTTTTCGTGAAATCGAATTTTGACCGATAACTTAGTTATCGATTAATTTATCGAAATATATCCAAGTACAAATGAAACCTGGAGCTATCCCCTTTCGTTTGATACCCATATTGTAAAGTAATATACAGATTTTCGGGCAATCGCATTTTGACCGATAACTCAGTTATAGATAAATTTATCGAAATATGCCGAAGTACAAATGAAACCTGGGGCCTTCCCCTTTCGTTTGATACCCATATTGTAGGGCAAGTTTAAGGTTTTTAGGCAATCACATTTTCACCGATAACTCAGTTATCGATCAATTTATCGAAACGTATTGAAGTCCAAAACCTGCGGCCTTCTCCTTTCGTTTTATACCCATATTATAGAGTAATGTTAAGTTTTTTGGGCAATCACCTATAACTCAGCTATCGATAAATTTATCGAAGTCCAAATGAAACCTGGAGCTATCCCCTTTCGTTTGATACCCATATTGTAAAGTAATATAGGTGTTTTGGGGCAATCGCATTTTGGCCGATAACTCAGTTATCGATCGATTTATCGAAATATACCCAAGTACAAATGAAACCTGGGGCCTTCCCCTTTCATTTGATACCCATATTGTAGGGCAGTTTTTAGGTGTTTGTGCAATAACATTTTCACCGATAACTCAGCTATCGATAAATTTATCGAAATATGTCGAAGTACAAATGAAACCTGGGGTCTTCCGCTTTCGTTTGATACCCATATTGTAGGGCAAGTTTAAGGTTTTTGGGCAATCACATTTTCACCGATAACTCCTCATCGATAAATTTATCGAAACCTATTGAAGTCGAAATGAAACCTGGGGTCTTCTCCTTTCGTTTTATACCCATATTATAGGGTAATGTTAAGTTTTTTGGGCAATCACCGATAACTCAGTTATAGATCAATTTATCGAAACCTATCGAAGTCCAAATGAAACCTGGGGCATACCCTTTCGTTTGATACCCATATTGTAGGGTAATATTAAGGTTTTCGGGAAATCGAATTTTGACCGATAACTCAGTTATCGATTAATTTATCGAAATATATCCAAGTACAAATGAAACCTGGAGCTATCCCCTTTCGTTTGATACCCATATTGTAAAGTAATATAGAGGTTTTCGGGCAATCGCATTTTGACCGATAACTCAGTTATAGATAAATTTATCGAAA